>JAOANK020000022.1:9769310-9784554 GCA_026257165.2 Telfairia occidentalis | reverse complement strand
ATAAAAGTTATAGGGTTAATGAATTAGAAATTAAAATCTATAATTCAGAGTTGCATGCTAACATAAGGTTCTAATTATTTTTAAAATGTTTAAAATTTGGATCATTAGACTTTATATTAAAATATTTCTAATATAATTGGAAATAAGTTAATCTTTTATTTTCTTTTAATAGGACTAAAATGATTTCAATAAAAGATTAAATTAGAAAATGTTTGTCTATAAGGGACCTTTGTCGTACGAAGGTTTTGTCTAGGAAAGGGTTATTTAAGTTGACTGTAAGGGAACACCTCTACCTAAGAACCGAGCTACAAGGTGAATTAGTCAAACATTTTATAGCATGCAATAAATGATTAAACTTCCTTAAAGTATTTAATTAAGTTTTATCATATATTGTCAATATCCAATATAAGTGTTATATTGGGCCAACTTAACAATGACTTAGATAAATTCATTAGCCATATTTACCTAAGTAAAACCAAACCCTTTGTTTTAAAACGCTTAGTGGGAGGAAAATGATGTATATGATATGTAAATTTCCATTCACGCTCTCCCTAAAAGTTCACACCGTGAGATTCATGCTTGGCCTCTTGATGCCTTGGGCGCACCCTCCCTTAGGAAGGTGTTTGCATGAATCAATATCAAGGTGAATGGAGAAAGTGTTTATAGTAAGTGGGAGAAGGACATGTGCCAACACATCTTGCGGTCTCCTTCATTAGTTCGTAATTTCTTTTATGCTTGACCTCGTGGCACATTGGGAGCGTCCCCCTTAGGAAGCTGTTTGCATGAAAATGAACCAACGAACTCCAGAAATGGATAAGATCGCTATAATCAATTGCACCAATATTGTATTTCTCTGAGGCAGGCGTGGTGGGGTGGGATTATAGGGTTGAAAATGAAGGGTTACACTTACAAGAAAACATTATGCAAATTAATTATTTCTTAACCAAATCAATGGTAACTAAGAATGATAGAGATAAAAGGTATTCTAGTGTAATACTTGGTTGAGAGTATCTCAATTCAATGAAGGAATAACTATACACCCTGAGGTAGCATTTATTCTAAATCATTGAGTATCATAGCAAAATAAAATGACATTTGGGTTCATTAATTATTTATGCTAAAACCTGATTGGATTAAATGAGTTTTACGAATTAATCTAATATAAGTAAATTGTCTTATTTCAGCACTTAAAACTATGACCAACACGATTATTTCTTTGCTTGGCGCCAAAAAATTAACCAGTGAAAACTATACGACCTGAAAAAATACGGTAAACACTGTCTTAGTCATTGACGACATAAAATTTGTTCTGATAGAGGAATGTCCTCCAATCCCTGGACCTACTGCATCACGAAGTGTTCGTGATGCCTATGACAGATGGATCAAGGCCAATGACAAGGCTAAGGTCTACATTTTGGCAAGTTCAATTGATGTCCTAGCCAAAAAGCATGAGACCATGATCATTGCACGCCAGATCATGGAGTCATTACATGAAATGGTTGGGCAACCATCCACACATGTCAAGCATGACGCACTTATGTTCATCTTCAATGCCCGAATGAATGATGGATCATCTATTAGGGAGTATATCTTTAACATAATGGTCCACTTCAACATGGCTGAGACGAACGAGGTTGTTATAGACGAGTCCAGCCAGGTGAGCTTTATTTTGGAAACTTTACCTGAACGTTTCCTTTAATTTCGTAGGAATGCTATTATGAACAAAATTGACTACAACCTTACCACCCTTCTTAATGTGCTTTAGACTTTCGAATCCTTGATGAAAATCAAAGGAAAGAAAGGGGAGGCAAATGTTGCCTTCCCCAAAAAAAATTTCCACAGAGGTTCGACCTTTAGGACAAAGTCTCGACCTTCTTCCACCAGTTTAAAGAAGTGGAAGACGAAGAAAGATGGAAAGGAGAATAAAGTTGCCCATGTTGCTGCTGACCAGAAGGGCAAAACAGCCAAGGTTTCAAAGGATTTTTTTTTCATGGCAACCAAGTCGATTCCTTACAAATCGTTTGTGCCTACAGCTAGGTCAAAATTATCATTTTACCCCTGTAGTTACTTCTTTCTCCTTAAGCCCCACTGATCCTCTAATGAACAAGTTGTTTATGGTTATACCATAAACAAATCCCTCTCGAGTCGATGATAGGGAGGAGCCCCTAGTTCAAGACTCGGAGTCAGCACTTAAGAGAGCAATTTATCTACTTTTTCTGAAAGCGGGAAGGAGTGAACTCTATCTTGTGTAGCTATGTTCACAACTCTCTACTTGGAAAAATCCCTAAAATGGTAGGCATATTGAGTTGGCGTCATAGGTCACTCTCACCCATACAAATCAAAGGATTGCCCTCATAGACAAGAGTGCATAACGCACTCAAGATTGAGATCGAGGTATTTATGGTCATCCTACGAAATGTTAGTCTCTTCACTTAACGGTGTTATAACGAGAGAATAATCATTTAGCGGTCTGGTCTTGTACAAATTCTTTGTACAAGATACTCTCACTCACATGTCTCGAGAAGAACGATTTGGATCAAATCGTTTGCAACACTCACAACTCATGTAACAATTATAGAGTGGGTCGTATCCACAGTGTTACCAGGATAAGGCACCCAACTTTATCCATAAACTGCAGCCCTTTTAGATTATTACTTGAACAAGATCCACTTGTATGTCTACTACATACTGTTCAAGCTACATTGAACAACCTAGAATCTTAGTTTATTAGATTGGGTTAAAATCATCTAAATGTCAAATAAAATACCTCTTACTTTATTAAATAAATTAATTGTCATATACTAATTACAAATTACGAAACCCCATGAGATTTAGGGCACCAATCCCAACAATCTCGCACTTGTCCTAAAGCTAGTGTGGTGTACAATACAAATACAATACAATAAACTAGGGCATACTTTATACCCCAAAATACTCTCACTTGCCCTAGTCAAGACGACGTATATCCCGTAGACCTAGACTCTCCAGGTGACCCTCAAACACCTTAGTGTGAAAGCCTTCATAAACGGATCAGCAACGTTGTGCTCTAAAGTGATATTCGTGACAATCACGTCTCCTCGTTGCACTATCTCCCGAATGAGATGATACTTGCGCTCTATATGCTTTCCTCTTTTATGGCTCTGAAACTTTTTGGAATTTGCCACAACACCACTATTATCACATTATAGGGTGATTAACACCGACATATTTGGAACTATTTCTAAGTCTGTCAAGAACTTCCTGAGCCAGATGACTTCCATCTTCACAAGCAGCTACATATTCTACCTCCATGGTAGAATCAACAATACATCCTTGCTTGATACTACGCCATACTACAGCTCCTCCATTCAGAGTAAACACTGATCTTGAAGTGAATTTTCTTGAATCCTTAGCAGTTTGGAAATCAGAGTCTATGTATCTGGTAAGGATCAAATCCTTAGCACCATACACAAGCGTGTAGTCCCTCGTTCTCCTAAGATACTTGAGGATGGTTTTAACTGCCATCCCGTGATCTAATCCTGGATTGAATTGATATCTATTGACTATCTCTACTGCATAGCAAATGTCTGGCCTAGTACACAACATGACATACATTAAGCTACCCACTGTAGATGCATAGGAAATTTGTCTCATTTCCTCAACTTCTTGAAGTGTCTTAGAACACTGTTCCTTAAACAAGATAATTTCATGTCAAAAAGGTAATAAACCTTTTTTTGAATTATGAATTGAATACCTTACAAGCATTTTGTCACTATACGATGTCTGAGACAATGCTAGCATTTTGTTCTTACGATCCCTAATGATCTGGATCCCTAGAACAAACTGTGCATCAGCCAAATTCTTCATTTGGAATTGAGCAGCTAGCCACTACTTACCAATCAGTAATCTTACATCATTCTCAATGAGTAAGATATCATCCACATACAAAACTAAGAAAACTACTGAACTGTTGATGATTTTTTTGTAAACAGAAGGTTCATCAACATTTTGGTCCAAGCCATAAAACTTGATCTCAGTATCAAATCTTATATTCCAAGATCGAGATGCTTGTTTTAATCCATAAATAGATCTTTTAACTTGCAAACTTTTTGCTCCTGACCTTGGGTAACAAATTCCTCTAGTTGTTTCATGTAGATAGTCTCATCAAGATTACCATTCAAAAAGGCAATCTTGATGTCCATTTTCCAAATTTCATAGTGAGAATACGGAAATACTGCAACATGGCAACATATGAGAAAGTTTCATCATAGTCCACTCCCTCAACTTGCATGTAACCCTTTGCCACTAGTCTAGCCTTGAAGGTTTGCACCTTTTCATCTACACCTCTCCTTCTCTTGTAGATTCATTTGCAACCTATAGGCTTTACCCCATCAGGTTGATCTACAAGATCTTAGACAGAGTTGAAGCACACAGACTCTATCTCCAGATTCAGGGCTTTAACCCATTCATCTTTGTCAACTTTAGTCATTGCCTTATTGTAGGTTAATGAATCTTCAACGTCATCATCTGATATGATGGTATGAGTTTCTGTTAAACCCAAATAGCGAGTAGGTTGGGTAATAACCCTCCCACTACGTCGAGGCACCCTCAACATTTGAGGAGGATTTGGTTGACTAGATGTATCAAAACTCTTATTGAAGTGCTAGACTCTTCAACAACTCTTGTTGAAGTTTTAGTAGTTTCTTTAGTTAGTTCATTTAATACGATCTTATTGCGTAGTTTATGCTCCATAATGTGATCTTCTTCTAAGAATGTAGCGTTTTCGATAAAAACACTTTATTCTCTTTTGGATCATAAAAGAGACCACCTCTCGTTTCTTTGGAGTAGCCTACAAATAGGCATGACTTCAAACGTCGTTCAAATTTCTTTGGATTAGTCATTAGCACATGTGTTGGACATCCCCAAATTCTGAGATGACGTAAACTACTTTTATGAGCTCTCCATAACTCAAAAGGTGTTTCAGAAACATTTTTTTATGGAACTTGATTCAAAAGATAAGCTGCAGTCTCTACTGCATGACCCCATAACGAGTTAGGTAAGAAAGTATAACTCATCATTGACCGAACCATGTCTAACAAGGTTCTGTTTCTCCTTTTTGATACACCATTTTGTTGAGGTGTTCCAGGTGCTGAGAGTTGAGATGTTATTCCATGTTCTATCAAATAGTCATGGAATCTTAAATCTATATACTCTCCCTCTCGATTTGATCAAAGAGCTTTAATGTTTTTTCCCAATAAATTATCAACTTCAGCCTTGTACTCCTTAAACTTTTCAAGTGCATCAGACTTCTGTTGCATTAGGTAAACATACCCATAAGTTGAATAATCGTCAATAAAAGTGATGAAATATTCAAACCCTCCTCTGGCCTGAACATTCATCGGACCACGGAGATCTGAATGAACAAGTTCTAAGGGCTCCTTGGCTCTATAACCTTTTCCAGTAAAAGGTCATTTAGTCATTTTACCTTCTAGACAAGATTCACAAATAGGTAAAGAATTTTTTTCTAACTCTTTTAGAAGTCCATTCTTGACCAATCTCTCAATTCTGTTGAGATTTATGTGACCTAGTTTTAGATGCCAAAGATGATATTTTCTTTTGGAGAAACTTTTTGTCTTTTATTTTGTGTAGTTGCAGTGTTGAACATTTTAACATTATAGAGCATTTTAGATGCTAACGGTCTTAGTACATATAAGTTGTTTTTGTTTATTGCAAAATAAATTTCAACACCACTTTTCAAAATAAACGCTTTATTGAGAATAAAATTGACAATGTAAAACTGTTTTAATAGACAAGCTTTTGAAATTATGAACATAATAAACATTGTCTAATAAAATAAATTTAGAATTAAAAACAACTTTAAGCTCCCAACTACAATTTTCGAGACGACCTGCCCTGTCCCAACCCGCAGAGTCATATCTCTAACCTCCAAGTGCTGCTAGGAATCAGTTCCCCACAAAGAAGAATAAACATGATTAGTGGCTCTTGAATCAAGTATGCAGGCTAAATCATCATTTTCCACTAAGCAAGTTTCTAAAAGCAGTAAATCATATTTACCTTCCTTCGCCTTCTTCTTCTCGACCAAATACTTGGGGCAAGTTATATCTATGGACACAAAAATATATCTACAACGCAAAGAGTACAGTCATGGATCTTTAGTGGAGTGACTCACAATTAATGAATGTTGATTTGATTAATTAAAGAGTTTGATTAATTTAATCAAAAATCATTAGAGCTTCTAATCTGTAGGTCCATTAGGTCCCCTTGCAGCTCACTAAGGGTAAGATAAGGATCAATTAATTTTGAAATAATTTGAATAGTTCAAATTATTTAAAGGAAATTTTATATTAACAAGGTTTAATATAAAGTATAATGTATTATGATATATTATAATATATAGTTAATTATGAATATGATTTACAATTAAAACTATATAATAAGAGGGAATAATGTTTGGATAAGCTTCAAATATTAATATGAATTGGATTCATATTAAAACTATAGGTTATAAGAGAGATATGCATTTTAATATGATTTAAATGCATAAAATTAATTAATTATTATTTTTATATTAAATATGATTATATATATATATATATTTAATTTAAATAATAATTATAACTCCTCTACAACAGGTTATCCCCTCAACAATAAAATTGGAGGGTTTCAGTCTCTTGAGGTGACAATTTTTTTTCTTCTCTCAGTGTGATCTCTCCACAATCAGATCTCTCTAAAAAAAAATTCTCTCGATCAAAATTCTCTACAAATGAAGAAAAATTTAGGGATCCCACAATCCCAAATTGGTCCTCTCTGAGATATAGCCATTTGGTGGTGTTCCTGAAGGTTTACACGAGGAAGAAATTTCTAAATTGAAGAAAAGTCTTCTATGAAAGGTAATTTCTCAAAAACATTTTTTTTTGTATGTTTGATTTTGTTTTTCTTATATTAATTTTATTTTTTCTTCCCAATCTCAAAGATAAAAAGCGATCAAACGCTTCCGTAATTGGGAATCAATCCCTTCAGAGGCACCGTCAAGCGAGGTCCAAATGGCAGATGAGACCCCAGAGAAGCGAAAAACCACCATGTCTAGGCCGACTTCCGCTACTGTGGAAGAGGACAATCTCACTCTAATACATGAGGCACGCGATCACTGTGGCTACAAACGGAATGTCGGTTGGGCATAAGGTTACGACTGGCCTTGCATGCACATTATCATAGAAAGAAGGAGATTGTGAGAAGAGAAAGGCATGCGAGGAGCATGACCCGGGCCCAGACTCGATTTTTACGGGCCACTACTAAAGATATTCTTGAGACTAACGGCCCATTGGGATGGGAAAAGCCCAAATTGAATTTGAAAACGAATGGATGGAAAAGGCTAGCTTGTAAGGCCCTAATGGATGTTACAAATGACAAGGCTTTGGTAGATGATAAAGTAAAAAAAATGGGTCGCTAGCAAAAAGGGATGAATCCCTTTACACGAATTTAAGTAAGAAGCAAAAAGTGTATTCTTGAGAACTTTTGATGGTGCAGAAAATGCAGTGTCATATCCTAAAGAATTTTGGCAGTGGCTCGTGAGCCTTTTATTTTGGAATGTTTGTGGGGTGGGGTCACCACGAGCCTTTTGACGACTGCACCTCTTGGTGCAATCTCAATGACCTTAGTTTGTTTTTCTTTTGGAAACAGGTTCCATGACAAAAAAGATGAATAATCTTCAATAGCAACTAGATTTCTTGGGGTGTTTCAGTGTGGACAATGTGGGTCAAAGTGAAGGCCTAAATTTGTTTTAGGCATCGAGCGAACCTCTTAGTCTTCTATCTTTCTCTCCTCATCATATTGATGGCTGGGCTTTGTCAAATGCGGTCGATTGGCAGTAACTGGGTTTTATGGCCATCAAGCATTGCAACACGTCTCATGGAACTTAATACACATCATACGTGGACATGAAACAACTCCTTGGCTGTTGGGCGAGAATTTTAATGCAATTTTATACCTCCCTGAAAAGGATGGGGGCACATGAAGCCAAATAGTGAACTGGAAAGTTTTCAATCAATGGTGGATGAATGCGTCCTTATGGATACGGGTTTTATGAGAAAAATTTATAGGTGGTCCAACAAGCACTCGGGCAATATGAACTGATGATGGAGTGATTAGATTGATGTTTTTGCAGTAATGCATGGTGCACAATATTCCCAAGAAGTAAAGCGATTCACTAGGATTTCAATAAATCAAACCATCGACCCCTTGAACTACAACTCTCAACTTTGGCGACTCTGACATCTCGAGCCCATAATCGGATCTCTCGATTTCAAGAAGTATGGCTCAATTATCCAATTATGAGGCCATAGTCGTTCACAGTTGGGTATTTGGGACCTGTAGGGACCCACAAGCATTAGCCAGGCACTTTCAGTATGGGGAAGACGAAAGGCTGGTGGTTATAACTGGAAAATTCGTGATGTGAACATGCAAATACAATGAGCAATGCATAATCTAAAATTTGCAAGTTCTCGAGAGGAATTAATCAGAGCTGAATCACGTTAAGAGGCCATCTTATTAGAAGAAGAGGTGTTTTGAAAACAATAATCTAGGGAACATTGGCTTCAATGGGGAGACATAAATACTCATTGGTATTGTGGGATTGAAGAATGGGTAGGGGCAGTGATGTATGGATAAAGCCCACATCGCAGAGTTGTTTTCTTACTATTTTTCAAATATTTATACTACATCTCGTTCATCCCAATCTGTTTTATAGTCTGATTTGGCAAATGTTGAACAAAAAGTTAGCACTCCCATAAACTAATGCCTACTAGGGCGTTTTATAGAGGAAGAGATATTCACGATTTTCTCTCAAATACACCCACAAAAAGCCCCCTAAACGGTTTATCTGGCCTTTTCTTTTGTCGGCACTGGCACTTAATCGATCGTGATGTTACACTAAGTTGCTTGACGATTTTGAATGACATCTTCCCTTATCTAATTAATGATATTGTGCTAGTTCTTATTTCCAAAATTAAAAATCCAAAATGCGTGTCTCATTTTCGCCCAATATCTTTGTGTAATGTGGTGTATAAGGTTATTTCAAAAGTCAGTGTGAATCGGATGAAACAGGTTTTGCTGCATGTGACTTCTCCAAATCAAAGTGATTTTATCCCAAATCATTGTGTTGTTGATAATACTATATTGCGATATGAATATCTTCACTCCTTATCTAATAAACGACAGGGTTCTACTAAGTGGGTGACTTTGAAGTTAGACATGAGTAAGCCCTACTACCGGGTGGAATAGGTCTTTTTGAAAAATATTATGCTCAAATTGGATTTCGTGTAGGATTGGATGAATTTGATCGAGCAGTGTGTGTCATCTGTTACCTTTTCCTTTAATCTAAATGTAGAGTAGATGGGACATATTACTCCAAGCAGGGGATTACGGTAGGGGATCCCCTTTCCCTTATAAATTCCTCTAATCTACTGAGGGGCTTTTCATGTCCTTTTCACGATGGTGCTAAACATCGAAGAGAAATTTTTGGACTCACTCTTTCGAGGTATGACCCAGCTATTACTCATTTGTTTTTCGTTGATGATAGTTTGCTATTTTTTTAAAGCTAATCGGAGGGGGGGAGGTGCATGTTGAATGTTAAATCTTGTGACCAATTGATAATTTACATGTGTCTTTAAATTAAAATTAAAAGACATAAAATTGACCAATTATATAATGTCATTTATTTATCGTAAGGTCCTATGAAATAAATTTAGTCTAATGGATTGTGTTACGTGTTGGGCTAAAAGCTAAATAAGCCCAAAATCATTAAAATGGGAATGAGTTGACCCAAATAATTCAAATCTATTAAGAAAAAGAGCTTAAATAAATTTAAATTATCTCAAGTCTAATGGTTGGACCCAAATGTCAAGCCCAAGCTCAAATCCAATGGGATCCATCAAAATATCAATATAGAGGGGTCATCCCTATTTTACAAGCATTTAGAAAAATTCAGAAGACTCTGAATTTAGAGGATTCAAGATTTAGAATTTAGAAGATCTAGAATTTAGAGAATCTAGAGAGATCCAAGACTCTATGAAGTCCACAAGAATATTAGAAGACTTTGAGAAATCGATCGTCTTCTTCAACAAAGCCAAAGACTTAGAAGATTAATTCTTCAACAAGCTAAAGTTAATGATTCACATTCCCTTAACTCGAGAACAAGCTCGCCAGCCCTCAAAGTGAAGTGTAAATCAGAAAGAAAGTATCAAAGAATTATACATTGGATATTGTACTACTACACAAAAATCAATAAAATCAAGTTCATTTCCACGAATCAAATTTCCTCAGAAATTTTCGTGTGGACAAATTGGCACGCCCAGTGGGATAATCTCTACCTCTTATCTATTTCTCTCATTCAAGAATCAAACTCTATCAAAAGAAGTGATGGTCTCCAAAGAAGCTTCTTCGAAGAATATTTTTTCAAGCAACTCTTAAATAGAACCAGTTACGTCATCAATTTAAGGAAATTCAGCATGAAGAAAGTCAAACACCCGTCATTACGAACAAGATGTTAAGTCGCATAAAGAAATCTGCTCAAAAGGATGTCATAACTAAATAAAATTTCTCACTTGACAACTTCCTCCCTCTCCTCGTCAACTCAAAGAAGCATGAAATTCTGACGTAATGTTAGTCATGATGACTGATGCAACCACTTGTGAAGAGAGAATGCCTGAAGTAGAAAGGAAGATTAGCAAGCTATTGAAGGCTATCTAAGAAAGAGATCAAGAAATAGTATCTCTTAAAAACTAAATCAAAAGTCGGGATGTTGCTGAATCAAGTCAAACTCCTGCCATAAGAAATAAGGGGAAGACCATCATACAAGAAGATTAGTCACGACATTCTACTTCATTGCTTCCCTATCTGTTCAACAGCTCCATCAAATCTCAATACGGTGGACCTACTCAAAATTCTCTTATGTATTCCAAACCATATACTAAGAGGATTGATAATCTTAGGATGTCCAACGAATATCAGCCACCAAAGTTCCAACAATTGGATGGGAAGGACAATCCAAAGCAACACATTTCTCACTTCATTGAGACGTGCAAAAATGCTAGTACGTGGGAGACCTATTGGTTAAATAGTACGCTCGGACACTGAAAAAAAATGCTTTTGATTGGTATACTGATCTCGAGCTCAAAACCATCGACAGTTGGGAGCAATTTGAAAGAGAATTTCTCAATATTTTTTACAATACACGGAGAATTGTCAGCATTATAGAGCTCATCAATACCAAACAACGAAAAGGTGAACCAGTTGTTGACTACATCAATCATTGGAGAGCTCTAAGTCTCGACTGTAAGGACTGGCTAACCAAAATACCTTTCGTTGAAATGTGCATCCAAGGCATGCATTGGAGACTTCTCTATATTCTACAAAGGATAAAACCCCGTACAAATTCTATTTAAGAAAATCTTTTCCTAGGTTTTTTGGGAGCGCCGTTTTGGGAGAAAAATTTTGAGGAATAGTGACTAAGGTCTGATTTTGTGTGCTGAACGAAAAAAAAGTCATTCCAAGTGTTCGTGGGTGAAAACTAAGGACATTGAGAGCGGCATGATGGGGGAGACGAAGTCGAGACGATCCAAAAGTTTCTCTTCTTTTTCATAATTTTTTGTTACTATTTTATGAATCTAAATTGGGCTGTTCCAAACTAATTTTTATGACGTATCATAGTTAAACCTATTAGTTTTAGGGTATTGATTTGTTTTATGGAGACTAAATTATGTTATTGAACTCTTGAATGCATTATTTGCGATTTTCTTCTAAATTCCATGCCTTAATGCTTACGTACATTTAGCCAATAAATGTATTACTGTTGTATTTACTATCTTGCTCGTGAGAGAGGATCGTAAATTATGGCATGTTATTTTACTATCTTGTTCAAAAGAGAGATAGTAAAGTGAGACAATGGGATTTAGACATGTTTCTCTACGTGTAAAAATGATAAGGGTGCATGTGAGGTTCATAATAGGTTATGTTTTTGCCCCTTTCAAATTCTTATTGTGAGATACCGAATAGATAGTTGTTGGTGAGGGTCGGTCAACCTCGAGAGGGGGAAGCCCGAGTTTATAAACCTTAGACTTAGAAAATTAGTAATTTATTGCATCTCTCGAGTTCAGTTAAATAGTTAATTGCACCGTTTTATGACACCAACACCCTATAACTACTTGTTCCTTAATTCTCCTCTCTTTATGTGCTTCTTAGCATTCTCATTTTATTTGTTTGCTAGAATAGATTTATTGCATGATCGTTCGTTTCCCTAGATAAAACTTGACAACTACTATCTTGGTAATAAATAGAATTAATAACCCGATTCCCAAAGGACCATATTCGGTCTCTTAGGCCGTTCTATATTACAATTTGACCCGTGCACTTGTGGTAATGCAGTGAGCTACGATCAAGTTTATGGTATTGTCGTCATGGATTCGTGTTTTTATTTCTATTTATATTAAGAGAACATTGTCAGTCTTACTTTAGGATGTATATTATTTTTTGTTTTATTTGTGTTCGGTGCATGCACCGTGCTAGAGAAGCTAACCTTCTTTCATTTGATCCAAAAATAGATAGAACATTCAAAAGGAATTTGAGAGCGAACAGGGCAGAGCAGGTGAACATGTCTAAGCAACAGGGAGCTACACGACCGATCAGAGATTATTTTCAACCCTTAGTTCCTACAGCTCAGCCCGGGATAGCACATGCATCGCTGGAAGTCAATAATTTTGAGCTTAAGCCAGAATTGATTCAGATGGCTCGAGAGAGTGCCTTCAGAAGACAGCTCACTAAAAGCCCTCACAAACATATACGATCATTCCTGGAAATCTATAGTATCGTTAAGGTAAGTGGTGTTTCAGCTAATTCCATTTGCTTATGCTTATTTCCTTTCTTTGTACAGGATCGTGGGAAGGATTGGTTGGAGACACTACCTGTTGGGAGCATAAACACGTGGGACTAGTTGGCTCAAGCATTTTTGAACAAATATTTCCCCCCAGAGAAAACTCAGAAGCTCAATTATGAGTTCAGTGCTTTCAGTCAACATGAGACAGAGCAGTTGTTTGAGGAATGAGAGCACTATAAAGACCTCTTATACAAGTGCCTTCAACATGGTTTTCCTGATTGGCTTCAAATCTAGCACTTTTATGATGGTTTAATCATTGCTACTAAATCCATTTTGGATGAAGCTGTAGGTGGCTCACTATTTTCAAAGACTGTAGAGGTGACTCGTACAATACTTGAGGATATGATTGCCACAAGCTACCATTGGCTTGTAGAGACATCAACTGCTCGAGCCTCTGGATTTCATAATATTGATGAGGTAAGTGCTCTTAAAGCACAAGTGGCTATGTTGACTAATGCCTTGAATAATCTTACTATGTAGGGAAAGGCTCAGTTGATTGCATCCATGGCGGCATGCCATTCGTATTCTATCTGGGGAAACTCTTAGTTGGAGCAAGCCAACTATGTGAACAAGAACTATGGATTGCAAGGAGTCTAGAAAAACCAATTTGCAGTCGAACAAAACCCGCTGCCCATACATTCCTATCCAGGTATTCGAAACCATGAAAATTTCTCTTATGCTAACAAAAATGTTTTGAATCTTCTATGTCTTGCTTCTACCTCACAGCAACCACCAGAGAGAAAATTGTCTTTGGAGGACATGTTGGCAACATTTATCATGGAGTCTCAGAATCGGACTTCCAACCTCGAGAGCAAGGTGGACAGCCAATAAAAGGACCTAAAGAACATTGAGATTCAGATCTACCAGATGGCCACCACCCTCAATACCATACAAAAAGGCAAATTCTCGAGCAATACCGAGGTAAACTCGATGGAGTAATGTAATGTCATAACATTGAGGAGTGGTAAAACGTTGAAGGAGCTTGAACACCAAAAGGAGGCCGAGAAAGCTTAAGAGAAGAAGGGAGATGGAGACAAGGTTTATGAGACATCGAGATAGGCACCCAAATTGTCATCTTCAGGGAAGTATTCTGACTCTATCCCTGTTAAACTTATTATCATCCCGTACCCTCAATGATTTAGGAAACAGAAACTTGATGCTCAATTTTCAAAATTTTTAGAGATCTTTAAGAAACTGCACATAAACATACCTTTTGTTGATGCGCTTGAACAAATGCCCAATTATGTGAAGTTTCTAAAGCATATCATGGCTTCAAAGAAAAAGTTTGAGCAGTAAGAGACGGTGAATCTAATAGAGGAGTGTAGCGCGATCATACAGAAGAAGCTGCCCGAGACACTAAAGGATCCAAGGAGTTTTACTGTTCCCTGCATTATAGGCAATCTTTTTGTAAATCATGCTTTATGTTACTTAGAAGATTCAATTAACTTAATGCATCTATCTGTTTACAGGAGACTAAATTTGGGTGAGGTGCAACCCATCACGATATTGCTGCAACTGACAGATCAGTCCATCCCTCGCCCTTGAGGCATAGTGGAGGACGTTCTTGTCAAGGTCAACAAATGCATATTCCCTACAGACTTTATGGCGCTTGACATGGAAGAGGATGTTGAAGTACCAATCATCCTTGTGAGACCATTGTTTACCACAAGAAGAGCCCTGATAAATGTGCAACAAAGTAAGCAACCTTGAGGGTGAATGAGGATGTGGTAAAATTTGATATCCATCGATCCACTAAACACCCTACCGAGGTTAGTATGTGCTATAAAGTAGAGAATTTTGATAACCTACTGCTAAGTCTAAATCTAATTTTGTTGTGATCTCTTTTGTTGTGGATGAAAAGAATAGTATGATAAATTCTGTTTGTGGTAGCCTAGGCAAAATGCACGAGGTTGAGCTTGTCATTCATACCTCTATTTTTGTTTCTGCTTCTGTTTCAAATTCTGATTCTGTTGGACATATTAGAGATAACCCTAGGACTGTACTGCATGATGATAGAAAGCTTGAAAAAGATAAGCCTCTTGATATTGAAAGACTAATAGACATGCTAGCACAGCGGAAAGTATCAAATTTCACTCTAATTAGCTCAATTTAATGGATAAATCATGCTTTTTAAAACTTGGAAACATAGGGAAATAGAAAACTCACCTTTGAAGATCAAATTCTTCCTCGTTTCACCACGAATTTGGTCACGATCACCTTCCAAACCACCACTAGTGTCTTCTTGACTATTCTCCTGCCTTAGAACAGATTGTGGGATACTAATTTGTGGTGAATTGAGGGATGAATGGATGGAGG
>JAOANK020000022.1:9701319-9712297 GCA_026257165.2 Telfairia occidentalis | reverse complement strand
AATTCCAAGAAATTTTTTCTTAAGTTACAGAATCTAGACTCCAAACAATTTGCTAAATATAGAGAGCTGAAAGATTTCAATGTTTATTGAAGTGATGGTTTTCACTTTTCAATTAGTCAAGCATTTGCCTTCCTACATACTAGATTTAAAACTTAATCGTTCGAGCAACCTAAGCCAGCTACAGTTTCAGAAAAAACGTTAAAGAGCCAAGTAAAAGATTTGGCATAAAAACGTGTAGATACAATAATAACTATGTAAAATGCACTAGCATGTGAACTCAACTACCATAAATCTTTGCACAACCTGGAACTAGCAATTTAATAATTACAACTAATTTTAGGCTTCCACAAGGACAGTGATCTATCGATGACAATCAGCTTAGACATGAACACAAATTCATAAAATAGCCCAAACATAAACGATTGTAATGATATATTACTTCCATGGTTAAAAATCACGATTGTACAGAGCTTAATGATCACATGAAGGTTCTCACTATAGGACAGTTCTATAAGCACGATAGCTGTCTGATTAAGTCCGATGGGGTCCACATATTCAAAGTCTAATTTTAGAAAAAGGAGAATCCAACATGCATTATGGACATTTGTGCACAAATAACCATCATCATTGCAAGGGAAACCAGCTTTTCCAGAAGCATTGGGTCCAAAAAGTTGCTTGTGTCCCATGGAAACATGTCAAGGTTCCATACTTTTACTAAAAGCATGTTGGTCACAGCACATGACTTGTTCCTGAATTGTCAGACTGTAAAATATATTGGTCTATTAAACGATCTTCAAAATATAAATCTACCATATTTGCCTCAAAATAAATCTTGAGACACAAATGAGTAACATATTATTTAGAAAACAAATTCGCAATATTAATGACATAATTATGCAACAGTGAAGATGTTTCAGCCATTGACAATAAGCCAATCTAACATATGGACCACAACCATTGTAACTGGAAATACTTATTCATACAAGAGCTTCAAGTATCAGGATGGGAGGTATATGCAACCAGAAATGCTAGACCAATAATCAACATGCATTATCACTAAAGAGACTAAGGAGAACACTGCAGTAAATTATATTACAGAAATAGCCGGACATACATGATACAACAGAACAGATGGTAAAGTGATCTTAGTCAATCCTATAAAAATGAAAAATGATTGATTTCTGATGGGCTTTATATAATGACCTAAAAATGTTTTAACCTTCAAATGTTTTAACCTTCAAAATAGTTCTAGACTTTCATCATATATATAAGCCCTGGAAATATCATACCTTTTAATCTTTACCAAACCTGAAATTGCAGAGAGAGAGAGAGAGACCCAAACAAAATTATTTAGGGAACACCTCAAAAACTATTTTGAATTGAAAGACCCCTCAGTTAAATCTAGGAACTTTACCTAAATACAACCAATCCTCTAAGTTAATTGTAAATCTTTACACCCATTAAGGAAAACTCCTCATTATAACATCTCAAAAACTATTCACCATCAACTTCTTCAGATTATAATTAAACTACATGAAGTGAAATGCAATAGACCAAAAGAAAGCATAATCAATCAAATTATCTAAAATTCAAACAGAAGCTCCCATTTACTTACTCAAAAGGAGGTTCGACCTCAATACCAAAGGTAAGGTGTAAGGAAGACCCATCGGAACCACCATTTTCAGTACGAGCCTCATGAAGAGATCCTCTAGGAATGTACAATACATCACCTTCCCTTAATAAAAACTGTATTCCAACCGTCAATGAACTCTCGAGCTGTGAACAACATGGAAATTCATGAGCATCATACAAGCGAGGAAGCCACATCTTTGGTGGACTAAAAACTGTCCACTGCTTACTTCCAGCAAGCTGGCATACAAACACACAATGATCATCATAATGACGAGCTAATCCCTGAGAACCTGGAGGTGTCAAGTACATATTAGCACCTACAGATGGTTGACCAAACAGAGATGCCAAAGTATTTGCAATAGCAGCAATTTTCTCATGCCGAAATTCCATGCCACGCAGAGCAATTGTATAACCTTCTTTAAAAGCTTCTTCACATTTTAGTGCATCATTTAATTTTAAGAAATGAGGACCCTTTATGCAGCATGGCTCAAAATTATTCTGAAAGTAATGCAACTCTCCTTTCAAAATCTCATCTGTTCTCAGGACACGTATATCTTGCTGATAGATAAGAGGAAATCCTAATTCATTTCTCACCTCTTCTAAGAAATTATGTATGTCTAGTTCATCTGAGGCAATAGGATTACATGAAACCAATCTTCCAAGCATTGATGAAATAAAGGAATGAATTGTTTCAATTGAGGCTAAAGATCCCACAAATGATCTGATAATATCAGCTTCTTCGTTTATGGTTCTTGAGGATTGCTGCATGAGGAACGGCGATGCTTCCCAGTGGTTTAACATGAATTCTTCAAAGTTTGACCCACTTAAACCAAATAAAGTTTTAATCTCCTTCACCGGTAAAGGTCTGCTAACTTGATGGGTACTAATGGATAGCCTAAAAATACTCGCGGCCAAATCATTGGTGCTAATGTTGCTCGTATCAAATTGCTCCGGCCGGCTGCACTCGATATTGTTAATTTGCATCATTTTGTTACGCACTTCTATCCACCGATTTTTCAAAAATGCCAAGAACGCTTTTGAACAGTAATTTGGTATCTTTTCCAAATGCTTGAAATGGCACGTGTTGACGAGAACTATAGCTGCATTAAGAATTAATATTGAAAGCCCATCTCCTTTAAATCCTGCCTTCAGGGTTGCAGAGTTTTCATTATATACGGTGCCTACGGAAACTGACATTTCTGAAGAGGCTGAAACCTGCAAAAATGCAGATCTAATAGATATTAAGTCCAGTTATCCAAGAAAAATACCCGAACTTGCATAGATGTTAGATGGATTCAACCATCATTCGCAGCACAAACCACCACAATACCGATTAGTAATACGTGTCACGTTAATCATATTCGAAAGGAAATTATAGAGGAGCACAAAGTTGTTTCAGCCATACCCTCTTTTCCCCTGCGCTCATATTTGGAAATGCAAGGAAGCAGGGTACAAAATCAAAAATGAAGAATACGATTCTGTTCGTGGTCAAACCGGCTGCAACATGTGAGACAAAATAACCAAGAAAAAGAAAGAGGGCGGGGGGGAAATTAGAATATAACCCAACAGCAATAAACACTTACATAAGACGGTCGATGGCAGAGACGTCCACCAACCTCTGTCGCCCAAACGACGTGCTCGATAAATCCAGAACAGCATTACAGGCAGCCAACGCAACCGTTCTGTTGGAGCAAGCCAAGGCCGAGATCAAAGCCTTCACAACCCCATCATCCGAAGCAATCACCTGATTCATACGGAGCGAGAGAAGCGAAGCAGCGCCCACAATCTCGGCGGCACGAGAACTAATTCCTGGTCGCCTGCAATGGGGAAAAAAAAAAGAAAAACAAATTAAGAAACAAAGGAGGAGTATAGTATAACCCGAAGGCAGCAGAAAGCATGGGAAGAGATGGATTACTGGGAAAGGAGGAGGAGAGGGAGTAGAGAGAGAATGGGCGGCGGCAGGGTTTGCAGGGGGTGTGGAGATTGTGGAAGAAGAGCGAAACGGAGCTTGGCCAAGCATTTGGGAATCAAGGAGGCAGAGCAGGGACTGCGAGGGTTGGAGACGGCGGCGAGTAGAAGAGAGAAAGTAGTATTGATATCGAATTTGGATTCGGATTGTCTCTTTCGTTTGCCCTTCGAAGTAGAGCTGTGGCTATGGCTGCAAAGCTTCTTCTTCTGCTCCATTTACGCACCTTGTGAACTGTGAATCAATGAATTCCGATTTCTTTTCGCTCGGACTCCATCGTCTTTCTTTATATACAATTGCAACTCCATCTCGCGCGCAGGTCAAGTTTGGGACGTTTTTTTTTTTTTTTTTTTTTTTTTTTTTTACTTTGCGAAAGAAAACAAAATATTTAAATCTCTTTTTAAAGATATTTATATTTATTTTATTTTGATTCTTAAATTTTTAAAATATATATTTATGGTTAATAAGTCCCTAAAGTTAATTATAAGTTTTAGTTCATAAACTTTCATGATTATGGTTAATAAGTCCCTAAAGTTTAAAAATTGTCTTAGTATGGTTCATGAAAATTTCAAATTTGTGTATAATAGGTCCCAATTTGAAACTATTTAATAGGTACTTAAAATGTAAATTTTATGACTATTAGGTCTTGTTTAAAAGCGTCTAACATGTCCTTTAATGTTAAATTATATTTTTAGTAGGTTGGTGAATTTAAGAAAAAAAATGAATATTAAAGTGACCTATTAAACACAAAGTTCAAAATTTAGATAATCTTTAAAATTCAATCACCTATAGACACAATCTTTAAAAGTTTATGGAGTAAATTTATAATTTATAATTTATTTTAAGAAAATGTGTGAAAATTTAGGATCCAAATAATTCACCAGTATAATTTAATTCAAACAATTTATTATTCTCACTCCCATAGGTTAATATTAATACTATTTAGGCTTAAATTACCAACTCAATTTCTAAAAGCTTATCACATAGTTCAATCCTACAATTTTGACTATTGATCCATCTAAGATCTAACAAATTGATTAAGTAAATTGTCAACTAGAGCATAACTCAATTGATTAAGGTAGATGTTTCTGATTAAATAGACACGATTTGAATTCTCAACCCCCACACGTTTTGAACTATAAAAAATGATGAATTAAATTACCAATCAAAACATAACTCAATGCACATGTCTTTGACTAAAACGACTTGATTCGAATCTCTACCTCCACATGTGTTGAACTCAAAAAGCATATTCATTTGACTTGCCAACCTTTGATTTTTCAATTGAATTAGGACCATTTGATATGCTAGTCTTGTGAAAGAAAACGTATTAAATGGTTACTTTTCGAGAAACTATTAGAAAAGTTAATGCGTTTTTAATTACTAGCTCTAAGCATGTTATCAAATGATAATTTTTTTCTTTTTAAGTCAATTATTACAAAGTTGAAGATATCAATATCTATGATAGTAATAGATGTTTATCCACTGAGTTAGTGCTCAAATTCGCATCAAATAATAATTCATGGTTGATTAATTTGATTTTTCTTTTTCAAAAATAGAAGAAAATATGAAATTCTATTTAAGCACTCTTTCCTTTTTGTTTTTTAAAGCTCAATAATTAGCCACAATGTCTTTCAATATTTCTTACATTTAGAAATAATTCTTGAGACCTTACCTAAATTTATAGATATATATATATATATGTTTAAGTTTAGATTTAAAAAGTGGATTACTTTTGAAGTAAATTGATATTAAACCTAATTTTTAGAAAATATAATAAAATGGCTAAAGGTAAAAAAAAAAATAGTAATGGTAAATTATGTATCGATGGTCTATAACATATAGTTTTCTTCCAAGCTTCAACCATGTCTCTTTCATTGAGCTCACATATAAAACATTCATAGTTTAGATTACAAAATCAAAAACCAAGAAACAAAAAACAAGAAACACACTCTTTTTTGCAAGCAGAAGCTCATTTTATGCACGATACGAGTATCCGCTGCAAACTATTCAATTTGTCCTAACCAAATAAAGTTGATCTATCAAATAAATCTTACTGCGTATGATAAACGTAGCTGTTCAATCTGTTGACTAAAGTTCGAAAACCCCTTCACAAGAAGAATGGCATTAAGATATGAGCATTGGTAATAACAATCAAAAGCATCTTTAGACCAAGCTTAACGATTTATATATTCCTGTTTATCAGAAACAAAATAGTACCTCGCAGCGTTTAATTATGTCATAAACTTGTCCTCCACATTAAGTATTACTATTAATCAGATGATTCAAGCAAAATATACTCTGTAGGTGCAAAAACATCTGCTTACAATTGAAGGATTGATTTCAGAGATCGGCCTTATCCTCTTCCTTCACGCCCAGGAGTTTACCCAATTTTCCACTCTCAAATGCTTCCACAGTATCTGGAAATCAGTGTTTAAATGAGTTAGAAGTACTTTGGTGAGAAGTATGTTACAGACAATACGTTGCCAAAGAAGAGCCAATTACCATCCGATCCACCTATGTGGTTTCCATCAATGAACACTTGAGGTACAGTACGCCTTCCAACACGTGCACTAAGAGCATCTTGAATGGCACTGCCATCATCTGTGCGTTACAGATCAAAATTCTATGAAGAACTAACCTTTAGGTTATAAGTAATAGAACAGCGCATGGAAATAACACTGGATATAAATAGCTATGGAAAAAACAAGAGATAGATATATGCCCACTGATAACAGTTTTGCGTTTTGCGAGTTGGTTTATAGAGGATTCATCCAAAGCTTGAATTTTTCCCATCCTCGTTGAAAAGGGAAACAAAAGGAAAAACAACAAAAAAAGACCAAAACAAAGAACCTGCATATAAACTAAGAGAGATAAATGAAGAGGATTTTGAAGAACAAACTACACAAGATAACTAGTTGACCCATTATCTACATTTTTTTTCTCAGTAAAAAGATATTTCGAGCAACATGAATCGGACATACTCTTGCACACCCCTTCTCCCTTTCATCGCTGTTTTCCTCCTTCCTCTGCCATTTCCCACTCTTTGACCCCCTCTCCTTAACTCTCAAAATAACACATAAATTGAAAGGATTTACCTTCCAGGAGGACCGACTTCTTAACCCATTGGGAGAGATGAGCGTGCTAATCAGACAGAGTAATTTGACTACTTGATGATTTAATAATATTGAAATTCGAAACTGAGTAGATCAAAATGCGTGGATAGGATGAGAATTACAGACAACAAGAGTAGATGATTCCCAAAAAAACATGTTAGTTCCAAATTTGGAAAGCATTTCAAAAAGCCTCATGTCACAGGACCTTATACATAAATATCACAGTTGCAGGTAGTCATCAATTTTGATAGGCTCTAGGCAATAAGCACAGATTCTCAACATTACAATTGTGTTGTTCTTAATCATTAACAAGACAGTCCTTTCAAATAATGATGATGAATCAGAAAAAGAAAGGAGAAGAGAAGCAGATGAGGTTTCCTAGAAGAAGAAGGAAAAGGACGACTAAAGAGAAGCGTAAGCCATTAAGTTAACATTTAAGCTTCAAAAATCTCAAGTATGCCCATATCAACTCTAATATCACACTCCAACAACAAGCTTTTCAAATAAAATTGACTGGAATCTAGATACACTGGCAGGGGCAAGAACAGAAGACATGCAAATGAAGGAAGGAGCTGAAAGCAAGAAACAAGCATACTCAGTTTCAATCAGATTGAAGCCAAAATCTGCAGTAAATAAAGGGTATTGTTATTGTTACTTTTTCATAAACAGGGAGAGAACAAGAAGAAGGCAGATTATGCAAGTACCTCTTTGATCCAGCTCAACAACATATGGAACTTTGTGCAATTCCTTGAAAACAGCTTTGGCCCTTCTACAGTACCTTCATTGCACAATGAAAATAATTAACAACACGAATTCCAAAGTCCAAATCCGTTATTGAAAGAAGCAAAAAAATCCCCTCTAATCCATTCATCAATCCTCAATTTCCGTCCAATTGTAGAACGACAAGATAAAAGTAATTGAAGACATGACCACCGCGGGTAAAGAACAAATAGATCCATATGTGGAGGTATCAATCCTCGATTTCCGTCCAATTGTAGAACGACAAGATAAAAGCAATTGAAGACATGACCATCGCGGGTAAAGAACAAATAGATCCATATGTGGAGGCGTGAATAAATCAATGAAGAGAAGGAGAATGAAAATACGGGCAGTAGGACTTGGAGAAGATGACGATCTGATGCGAGGAAATGGTGTTCTTGACGAAGAGTGATTCTGGGGAAGATGAGGCCCCGCTTAAAGAAGCTACCGTCATGGCGCACATCATGGCTGCTGATACCGTCGGCATCCTCATACTCACCGTCACGGCCATCTATCCAAATTGCTCACTGCAACTCTAACCCTCTCTATCAGTCTGCTCCGACTGCCGATTATTGCCGACAAGACAAACTTTAGGGTAGAAAATTACTGAATTTCTGAATCCTCTGTAATATTCAGGAATCCCAAAACACGTTTTAGTTTTACCCTCAATTAAATATTTCTGACATTTTTGTAAATTTTTTGTAGAAGGGTATTTTGGTAATTTCAGAGAAAAAATATTTTCCGCTTTTAAAATTCTCTTTATGTTCAATTTTCCTAAATATAGGATGAAGAATACGGAGATTCAAAAATGTTGGAAGTAGATTATTTATTTATTTATTAAGAAATATCCTTATAATTTCTTTGCCAAATTGACATCCCTCATTCAAAATCTTTAAAAAATAGAAGTAATATTCATGTTTTAATCTTCTCCTTAAAATGAACTTCATTCAAAGGTAGTGTATATCGTTTCTTATTTGTCTGATATACTTTATCACTTTTTGCTGTTATAATTTTTACACTACTCCAATCAAATTTGAAAGATCAAGTTCTCACCCTATATTAAGGTCAAGAAACTAAAAATTAAATAAAATAAAAGTTTTCAATTCGATGACGTTTTTTTGGCAAAAAAAGAAAAAATTTCAACGAGAGAAAGGAGAGAAGTGCTAGATTAAAAAAAAAATGGAGATTCAAAGTTCCTCCAAAAATTGTTTATTTTTTGCCAAACACCATTGAAGCAAACACATTTATTTTATTTATTTCTATTTTCTTTATCTTAATATAGGGCAAGAACTTAATCCTTTAAATTTCATTCGAGTATTGTAAAAATTACAACATAAAAAATGATAAAGTATATTAAACAAATAGGAAACGATACACACTACCTTTGAATAGAGTTCATTTTAAGGACTAGATTAAACCATGAACATAACTTGAATTTTTTTTTGAGATTTTGATTGAGGGATGTCATTTGACAAAGAAACTATGATATTTCAAAAAAAAAAAAAAAAAACTTCCAACGTTCTTGTAAATTTTTTGTAAAAGGGTATTTAGGTAATTTTAAAGAAATAAATATTTGCCACTTTTTAATTTTTTTTTTTTTGTTATTTTGGATTTTCCTAAATATAGAGCTTAGGGTTTACTTTTAAATAAGTTTCTTCAATGTGAAAGAAAAGAGAAAAGAACTATAAAACAAAACAGAGATTCAAATTGACTCCAAAAATTGTTTCCTTTTTGGCCAAAGAAGGTCATCGAAGTGAACACTTTTATTTTATGTAATTTCTAGTTTTCTTGATCTTAATATAGAGTAGGAACTTGATCCTTCAAATTTCATTGGAGTAGTGTAAAAATTACAATATTAAAAAAATTATGAAGTACATCAGACGAATAGAAAAGGACATACGCTACCTTTGAATGTAGTTCATTTTAAGGACGGGATTAAAACATGGACATAACTTTTATTTTTTTGAGATTTTGATTGAGGAATGTCATTTGACAAATAAGGTCATTTCTAAATAAATAATTACTTCCAACATTTTTGTAAATTTTTACGATAAATTTTTTATTTCATCAAATTGAACCATGAATAAGTGTTGCAATTTTAACAATCTATTCAATTTTAGCTAATCCACCAATTAGTTTTAACAAAAAGTAATGTGTAAATCTTCGTAAACTAACCAATTTCAATATAGCATTGCACAAAATTAAGTTTGATTAATACACAAATTAATCATTGAGTATCTGTGCTAAAACTCACAAATTTCAATAAAAATTTTGCCCTAATGTCGATTTTCTTTGTAATTCTATTTATTTTATTCTTCATATATGTTTTATAATCTTTGAACGCATATGCAAATACTTTTTTTTGAATGACATTTCGAATAAAAAATTATCATAAGGTAAAGTGTGCAATACTTATCTAAGTTTCAGGTTCAATTTAATGAAATTGAACATTTGAGGTCAAAATTAATATAACTTGACAAGTTTGGAAATCAAAATTAATTTTTCCCTTTAAATTTATTAAGTTGAGTGGCAAAAAAATATATTAATTATTATTTTGCTTATTTGGAAAAATATTTTAAAAAAAACCTCTCTCCTTTTTCTCTCCTCTCCCCACCCCCTGTATTCATAACCTCGAGATCTAGTTGTTTCAAAATTTGACTGAAAATGGAATGCTTGCTTTAAAATAAAATGTCAAAGAATATGGAAAAAGTATAACTACATTTAAATTTTCATGATAACTCTTTTCGAGTCCAAATTCGGTAGTCCTTTACTTCATTCTTCTATTCAACTAAATGGATGAGCATGTAGTCAAATACATCAGTTGTTCGACCTGTTAAGAAGGTAACAATGGTTTCAGAAAGACCAATCACTAATGGAAGATTTTGAATACTTACTTTCAATTTCAATGACCTTCTGATGACATTAAAGTTAAACATGGGGGAATCTTATTATTTCAAAAATCACTAGAACTCCATGTGGCTACCAAATTTGATTGACAATGCCACAAAACTGATGCTGGCTTCAGATATCAGAAACTTGTATTCACATTTCATATCACCTTGTACACAACTCACTCTACCAGGAAAATGAGTAAGCTATAGATCATTTTTGAACCAGAAAAACTGGATCACCTGGTCAACATGATTCGACTCGGCTGGCTGGCTGGCTACAGAGTTTCAACCTCGCACATGTACGGTTCCATCATTCTGGGTACATATTTTTAGCAAAAGTTCGTCAAGGTGAATCGTAGATAGAGTTAAAAAAACTCGAGGCTAAAGAACACTTGACCCCAACGTACAATAGGAAGTGAGACTTGATCAGATAACACTGAATATCAACTCATATGGAAAGGTAGAAATAAAGGGCGTGCTTCAATCTCACTATCATTTGAAGGGGGGAGGGGGGAAGAGAAGGAAATGTTCAGGCTATGGCCTTGTTGTTTGAATGTCACGTCCAAGAAATGTTCGAGGGCAGAGGCCTTGTAAGCATAAATGATAAATCTTCT
>JAOANK020000022.1:9648876-9665906 GCA_026257165.2 Telfairia occidentalis | reverse complement strand
TATAAAACTTTAATATTTATAATTGATAGTATAGAGAAAATATATAAAACTAAAACAATTAATTTGTAAAAAAATAGAATTAATTAAATAAAAAATTGAATAACTACAAATGAGAAAAAATATGAAAATAATAAATAATAATAAAAAAGAGAAGAGAACAGAGCTAAATGATAAAGTTGATGGGTGTGGGACTCACTTGAAGAAATAGAAGAGATAAAAAAGAATAAAAAAGAATTATGAATAGTAATTTAGAAGAGTTATAAATAATATTTTGAGAGAGTTACAGTAGTGAAAGAGAGTAGCTACAGGGCCGCCCATGTCTTTGGCCCAAACGGGGAGTGGACTCATCCCGTAAGTCCACTCCCCCAAACCTTCCCCCAAATTTATTAAAATTTACTTTCTGTTCTTGTCTTTTCTTAAAAAATAAATTTATTAAAATTTTTATTTTAATTATTATTTTTTTAAACTAAAATTCAACATTTAGCTCTTCAGAATTTTATTAATATTATTAACAAAAGAATGATAATAAAATGAGGTGAATAACTTTACATTTTCTATAAGTTAGGTCTAACAATTTCATATAGAAACTATCTGACATGTTTGGTATAACTTTTTTATTTTATTATATAAGCGTTTTTTTTTAATTAATTAAATTCTTAATTAAAAAAATTTTAAATGTATCTTATATGTTTTTATCAATTTTCAAACTATTTTTTATTATTTAAAATTCTAAAAATTATTTTTAATTAGTCAAAAGCACTCATCTAAATTTTAACCAAATACTGTTAATCTTGAAAAAAAATCTTTTTTCATTAATAAATAGTTTAAAAGTCATATCAAACACATTCTTTTTTTTAGTTCAAACATTTTTGGGGATGAGAGATCGAACCATTGACCTTTACGATGGTAGTACATGCCTTTATCCACTAAGTTATGCTTGGATTGGCATAGCAAACACATCTTAAAGTGAAGCTTGATGAAAGTTGGATGACTAAATTAGCATTTTAAAATTTCGAGGACAACTTAACATCAAAATCAAACTAATCAATATTTATCTAATACCTTCAAATGTTACATCTCTTTATAATATAAAATAAAAATGAAATCAAGAAAATATTTGCATCCTCACATCTCATAGGAAAATGTAGTAATGTCTAACTTTTGTTTTTTCTTTGATATAAATCGCTTAACCATCTGATTTATGCTTCAATCATAAATACTACATGTAATTTACTACTCGTGTAGATGTAAATTAGTTTGAATTGATTTATATTATATTTTTAATTCACTTTCGTATTATAAATAAACGTCAAGTATAAGTTAAATACATAACTCTCTAACCAAAAGGTTACTGGTTCGAATTCCTCCATCCGAGTTGTTGAACTAAAAAAAAAAAAAAAGTTAAATAAGTTTTTTTTTTTGTTGAAAATTTTGTAATTTTTCCCAAGTATTAAAGTCTTTGTGAAGCTTCAAGAATTCAAAAGAAACAACTAAAAAAAAACAAATAATAATAGTGAAAAGAAGTTATATTAAATCTTAACTCAACTCTATTGACCATGTCAGTGGAATTCAATCTGCCTAAAAACTTCTTGAAATATCCAAAAAGAAATTATAAAAAAACCCTTAAAATTTGGCTTGAAAAAGGAAAACTTCACGCGAGGAATTTCTTTTTCAAGGTTGAGAAAATAAGGAAAAAAAAAAACCAAAATAATAAGATTAAAGAAAAACCTAATGGGGCGGAATTTCTTTTTGAAGAGTTACAGAAAGGACATTTCGGACTTCTTGCATCTGGTTTTAATGGATCTAAGAAGAAGCCCTAATCCGACTCAGTCCATGAAAGAAAGGCTTATGAGTTGGGGCAAAGACGTGTCCATGAATCCATTTTCAATGGCGCCATCTTCCTTCCCGCCCAAACTCAGCCTCACGTCGGCTCCTTCTTGGCCGCCAAATCCGACGCCGCGCAACGTTGTTTCGAAAATCTCCGTCAGCCATTTATCAAACACGCTGTTCGCGAAAGAATCTGACCTTGATGAAACCGATTCCAACATTCTCTCTTCCACTCTGAAATTCGCTAGTTTCTGTGTCCCGAAGACCCCTTCAAATGACCGAATGATCTTGGACTTCAATGATTCCCTCAGCTCTCTCCTTGATGTTGGGGTTTGGTTGAACACGAAGCGGTTCTGAATCGCGTGGAGAAATCGGTTGTCGATTTCGAGGTTTGTTGAGGATTCTGTATCGACGGGGAGAGGTATGTAGTCCTCCTCTGTTTTTTCTTGTGGTTCTTCGTCTTCCTCGGCTTTTAGGTTGAGGTCGAGTCTGTTCAAGCTTGATTGCCTCGATAGGCTTCCGTTGATTTTCACCGTTCTGACGGTGTCTGAATTTGCATCTTCTTCCTCTTCTTTGATTGTTCTTTGATGCTTTGTGTTGTTTGGGGATTCCCATTCGGCCCTTCGCTTCATGTCTAAACTGAGCGCTCCAAAACCAGAATTAATAGCGATGTTCAGTGTCATTGGGATTATGGAATCTGTATCCTTATCTTTTCCTTCACCTCTGGTCAAAATGAATATAACTTGGCGAATATTTCCATCTTTTCCATCTGATTCTCCAAAATTTCCACTTTGAAACCCGTTTGCTAGGAACTTCATGAATTGAGTATCTGCTTGATCGATGTATTCGACTAAGACTACTAGTTTTTCTTGTTTTTTCATGGCGTTTTCGAGGGCTTCAGAAGGTGGGTTTGCCTCATCGTCACCTCTCGCATTTAGCTTGCAGAGTAGTTCGGAAGACCCAAAAATTGATTCCGCAATTGCTCGAGCCAGCCTCCTTTTTCCAATCTGGTCGTCCCCTTCTATCATTATCCAAGAGAATTCTTGATTTGTTGATTTGAAACTAATCAGTGCTTCAGCTACTGAAGGAATGATTTCCGATTGCCAAGGCACATTCTCTTGCAATGATTTGCTCAGATGATCTCTCTGTGTCATTCCTTCATTCTTCTTTGAAATTTCCAATTTCTCTGGATCTTTGAACAGAGAATCACCTAGAGACAGGGAAATGTTTACTCCCTTGTTATCTTCTTCCATATTCTTGAGAGAATCCAAGCTTGGTGTTGCATCCTGATATTTATGCTTTTCACTGTCGAAATTGAACTCAGTGATGCAGGATTGTTGCCGCCTGAACCGAAGCATCTGATTTGAACTTCGGGACGGTTTCATTGCTGGTTCAGTGAAGCAGATTGTATTTGAATCTTGGAAGATGCTGTTCCTGGTCGAAAATGGATGTGGCCAAGTATTAAGGAAGTTACTTCCACTGGAGCTTTCGTTGCTGTGCAGTGTGGATTTCTCCCGACTCTGAGGACGAAACAAAGTAAAGCCATGTTGAGATATATTAAATTAACACCAATTATCCAAATGGTATTTGGTTAATATCATGAAAACTGAAACCAATATTGCTAATCAAAACTAATCACAATGGAAAAAGGTTTTTGCTCGTCTTGAGTAAAACTAATACGAATAAGTTCGTATTCAACGTCTAGAAGAAGCCATCCTATCAAAAAAGTTTTGAGATAGTGGATATCAGAAAAGGCCCGGATCCCATAATACTAGTGGGGGTTTAAGTAGAAAAATGATCTTACTCGAATATCAAATTCCTTAAATATTGAAATTAAGACAACTGAAATTCACTGCCCAAAAGAATGAATAAAGCCTACTTAAAAAGTCTGTTAAAACCAAAACTGAACCAACTGACATTAGTTAAAGAAAATGATTGAACTAACTCAGTTCGATTATGTTTTCTCTACATGGAATTTTATCTATCAGTCAAGTTCCATATGAAAAAGATTGATTCTGTATTTGTACCTTAAGATGGGATAGTTGGGTGCTGAAGGGCTGCAGCCAGGAAGGCAACTCATTCTGCTGGGTTGATTTTAATTGCTGAGCTTCCTTATCATGATTGGAAGAGCAGTCGCAGCAAGTGAGCTTGTCTTGGCCCTCTTTAGCAATACTGAATGGCTTTGTTTCCCACACTTGTGATGGGTTCTGGGAGAAAGGCATCCTGGGGCCATGAAGACTGCAAAACAGGTTAGATCATTGACTCATGAGGCTGTCTTTAGGCTTTAAGTAGGGATGACTTTCTGGAATTATCCATTTTAAATATAATCCTAGTTGCACAAAAATAAAGATTTTCAATTTGTTTAAAGGATAACACCAACAGATTACCTTACTTTATCAATTTATTTGAATTCTATAATTTCTGAACTAAACTATAAAAATGAAACACATAACTTGTAGAAAATCGTCTGTTAGAATGTTTTTCTGTCCATTTCTTGATTCTCTTTAGATGGAGAACAGGTGAGGGGGAGTCAAAAGTCATCATGACAATGTTAAAGGCATTTCAATACTGACCTATTGCCAACCTCAGAGGACATGATTACCAGTGTTCCAATGAAAAACTATCCATTATGATATCATAGCAATGTAACTCTTTCCGAACAAAACTTCAAAAAATCAAAATGAATGTCTTCATAAATGAGAGAGAAACACGGACCTGAAACTGTGGAGGCTTAAGCCAAGTGCTCTATCCGAGGGAACAGGAACAGCTTGAAGATCCCACCGACTCTCAAGGGTTGGCTGTCTCATTTGACATCTCATGTAAGTTTGATAACTTGCTGTTCCCACTAGCCACAACTTTGTGCAAGAAATGCTGTGGAAAGATATTAACCTCGCAATTTCTTCAGTTACATGATCAATTTGGCTATAACCAGAAGCATCTTTGTTAGAAAAGCAACTTTCCTCTCTTTCTCTAACATCTGTTTCAACCATCCATTTCAAGTCGCCTGTATATATTATGGCTCCCCATCCTCTCGATGCAAGGGAGTCAATGTTCCTTCTCAGCTCTGTGACCTTCATTTCAACGTCTTCTCTTTTCATGGAGCTCAAGGAATCAGGGGATAACAAAAATTCAATAAATTTGGTTGATTTTAGTTCATTTGGAACCTCCCCTCTTGCTACTCTCCCCATAAGCTCTGAAATTACACCTTCAATTATTGTTATAGAATCACCAATTATGACAGTGTTCTTTCTCTTTCTCCCTAGGAGTGCCTCAAACACCAACTTGATATCTAGCTTTAAAGAAGAAGCTGATTCAGTAATAATGTTAGTGCTGGATACTCTTTTTTGTGGGGAAAAGGGAAGTGGGTTTTGTTCAGAAGAGTGAGTCGAGAGATGGGTCTGCCAAAAGTCCCCTGGATTAAAAATCATGTTATCTCTTTGATCAGAATGATGATCAGTGCGGGAGGGTGAAGAAGGAGAGGAGAAGATGCCACCAGAGCTACCATAACAGTGAAAAACAGAGGAAACTGAGGAATCCTCTATGTTACTCTTGACAAGAGTACTGGAAAACCCAGCCTCTCTCATAACCCTACTGACACTCGGGTCATCCAAAATGGAAATTATAAGCTGCTCCAATTCTACCTTAATGGCCAAAACTGGCTGATGTTGCTGTTGTTGCTGCTGCTGCTGCTGCTCTAGGCAGCCCCTTCTCTGGTTTGCCTGAGCTCTTTTGAGTGCTGCAATGAGTGCATTGGAGAGAGAAGGTTGACCATGGAAAAGAGGACCAGGTGTAGTTGGGAGTCTATTGAGAGCCACATTGAAGCAAAGCTCAAGAGCTCTGCAATGGAGAGGATGTGAAGTTTGATGTGGCTGAGACTTTAGACATGCTTGCCTTAAGAGGCTACTACTCCTTGAGCTGAATAAAGTAACAGCCACATGGAGCGGCGTGAGCTGAGCATGGCCTCTTCTCCTTGCCAAGCTCAGAGATTGCTTCAGCACTGAAGCAGCCTCTGGTGTGAAGGTCTGATTCGCTGCACAACTCCCCGATCGCATCACTTACCCGAAATCCCACCCCCACCAAGTTTCCCTTGTCAAAGAACACTTGGCCTTGAGCAAAGAAAAGAAAGAGTTCCTTTCTTTCTTTAGTTGAGTGAACTCAATTGCAGAAGCTGTCTTAAAGCTGGTCTTCTTCCTCAAAGTACTTGAAATGAAGCAGAAAAATGGACCATCCAATACCTGGAGTTGATGTTGAGTTGAGAGTGAGTTAAGGATATGGAGAGAGAAGATGTTGAAGGCTCAGATAGGCTTTAGAAAGATGAGACTGGACCAAATGCCCTTCTTTTATACTAACTTCTCATGTTTTGTTTTGGTATGCAAATTCTTCTATTTTGGCTTCTCCCCTTTTAGGCTGTCTTTCCATGTGTGTCATTTCTTCGCCTCACTCATTTCTTTAACTTACCTCTCCTGTTATTTTTCCCACTTTTCCAAGTAACTTTTATTTTAACATCATTCACAATCAACCACCTTATTGAAAACTGATTTCCTAACAGCAGAAACTTAATAATTAATTAAACGTAACATCGTTTGTTTCCAAAGGAAAAAAAGAATGACACTCAAACCCTCAGAAACTTACATAATTTATGTACTAATTCAAAGGAAGAAAACAAACGTGTAAAGATCAATCATTTAGAATTTTAATTAAAATGAAAAGTAAAATAATACTAATAATAATATTTGCATTATTATGTCAGAGGAATCAAAATGTGATGATTGTATGTGATTAATGATTAAGTCCTTTATGATATGCGATTCAAATTAATGAATATTTGATCAGAAGGGGTCCATGGAGATGGGATTCACATTCATAAGAGCTTTATTGGAGGAGAGAGAGAGAGTAAGAGAGAGATTAGGGTTTGAATTTTACACATCAGCCTTTGAAAGAAGGAGGAAGGAGAGCAGCAGGAATTCAAAAGAAGTACTACTAAAGCCTTAAAGGTGGAAGAGGGGGAATGTGATGGGATATTTTTTAGAGGAAGAAAAAGAAGATTTTTTTTTTTTTTTTTTTTGGGTGTGCTTTTTTTCTTTTTTTCTTTCTTTCTTTCATTCTTTCACTTTTTCACTTTGTTTCAATGTTTAATTATCAATCTGTTCTTTATATGTAACAAAAGATGCAGAATGTTGGAATGTTGTCGAGAAAGAACAAATAAAAGGGTTTTCCTTCTTACCCAAATATTCTGGTAGAGAGTAGTGAACACTGAACACTCCATTTTATTCCCCTCCACACAAATTCCCTAACCCTAAAAAAATCCCTCTCCTCTCTCTAGAAATTCAAACAACAATGAATTAATATTTCTCGAGAATTCCTGATATCTCCATCTCCATATTTTTTTTGTTCTCAACCCAACTCTTCATAGCTACATAAACTTTATTCCTTTTTAGTATTCATGGTCCTCATTACTCTACGTACGGAGAGACTCTCCAACATCAACTTTAAAAGAGGCATCTTCTCAAACCACAAAAAAAAAAAAAAGACATCAAAAGTTTTCAACTTAGAGAGTCAAACTTATACTATGAAGTTGTTCCAAACATCGATTGATTTTCTTTTTTGTAACATATATTAGTTGGGTTTCTGTAACAATATGGGTTAAGATATTCCAAATAGAACTATGTGACCAAAATGAAGTACATTACAATCTAAAGGAGAAATATAACTTATAAGCTGCAATCCCATAGACATTACTGATATAAAGAAGAGAATGCCAATCAAAGAAGACAGAAAAAATTAGAAGAATCTCAAAGAAAAAGAACAAAAGAACAAAAAAACAAAAAAAAAAAAGAAACAACCTCCATCCATTTCCATTAAGACAAGATTCAAACATTATCAACACTTTGTTTTGAAAATTATATGCAAAACTCAGAAGGCCACTTTTGGGTCAAAAGTGAAGCTGATGGCTTCTTCCAAAACTTGGGTCTCCAAGAAGCTACATATCCTTCTGACCACACTTTAATCCGCCACCATCTTCAAGCTTTCACTTTCACAGTCAAAGTCATCAAAATTCTCCTCCGCCATTGATCCCCATGCAAATCTTAGCTTTGCACTAATAATGTTAACTTTATCAATTCACTTTGGATATGTCCTCCAACATTGTCTTGCCCGTCACACATAACTACTTAATCGATACTTGTCGTTTTAGAACGCCAGCTCGATATTTAACTCGACCCTTTTCGTGTCGACGTACAAGTTGAAATGCCTTGACTCTTTAGAAAGCAAATAGTGAATTTAACCCTAACCCAGCTATTGAAGTTTAGTATAAGAAAAAAAGTATTAGTGTTCTATGGGATTTTACAAATCATTGGAACATTATATTGGGGGTTTAAAAGAAAAGATGCAAAAGTTGGTTTAGAAATCATTGGAACATTATATTGAAAATTTTAGAAATACTTGTTACTAATGGATTTCCTCTGCCTACAAGAAAAGTATAACAATTTCCCTTTTAAATTTTATGATCCAATGACAGATGATGATGGAGTCCAAGGTTGTTCAATCTGATTTCTTTCTGAAAATCTCAATGATTTGGTCTGCATTTAATACAGCAGATTGTCAACATAAAAAGGAAAGAACATTAATCAAAAGCTATTAACTGTATTTTTTTTTGTTCGTTCAGTAAAGTTATTAACTGTATGTTTATATGCATATGGAGAAATTCATAGTAACCTTTTTTTTTTAATGAGGCAAAATGAAATTCAAAGTAACTTTGTTTAAAACTTGGAAATTTTAGATTATTTCATATCCCAATGTCCATGTTGTCATGATGAAAGAACGATAAATTTGAAGAATAAATATTTTACACTAAGAAAAAGTTCAAATTTTACACGTAAGTGAATCAATTTTAACATTTAAATTTTCAATTTCTTAAATTTACATCATTCACTTAAATATAAACTTAAATAAATGCAGCAATTAATATCTCTTTCAAACTAAACTTAAAAATTTCCCATCCACCAACTAATAAATCATACAAAAGTCAACTATAAAAGATTCTAGGTTTAAATCTCATATTGATCCCTAAACTTGTAAGTTTGTTATATTTTAGTTTCTGAACTTTCAAAATGCCCATTTTGGTCCTTGAATTTTCAGGTTTGTTCCATTTTAGTCTCTGAACTTATAAAAAATAATCATTTTGGTCATTGGTATATAACTTTATCATCTAATATTTATCTGTTCGATGCTTATTTTCAACTTATGTAGCTTAAATATATATATCTTACATTAACATACTAATTCATATATGTGAAGACATATCATTTATTTGTTAAAAATAAAATAAAGATAAAGACCAAAATGATTATTTTTTGAAAGTTCAAGGACCAAAACAAACATTTTGAAAGTTCAAGAACTAAAATAGAAAAAAATTGAAAGTTCAGGAACCAAGATGAATATTTTGTAAGTTTAGAGACTAAAATTGAACAAATTTAAAATTTCAGGGACCATAATAGGATTTAAACCAAGATTCTAAATTGAAGAAATGTGTAAACCTAACAAAGAAAATCTCGAACCAATTGGTAACCAAATATAGTAAAGTTAGACGATTATATCTGGAGAATTGTTAAGGAGCACCTAAGTTGGTCCTGGCACTCGATATACTTTTTCAAGGAAAAAAAAAACACTCACAAATAAATAAATGCACAAACTTAACGTGGACACACAAAAAAAAATGCATAAATCAAACTAATTAAAAGCAGCTATAACAACTAGAAGAACTAAAACTTGTTAAAATAGTGTTATCCAACTATAAGGAAGCCTATAGCTAGTAAAAAATCTTCAAAAATTGAAATTTAACTAATTGAGAGTATTACATTTATTCAAATTAATTCTCATTTCAATTTAAACTTTCACCTGCAAAAGTATCATATATACAATTAGATAAAAACTTTATAAAATGCGAATGGATTAATAAATATTTTTTTGAGTTCAATAACTTGTGGAGTGGGAGATTCAAACTCATAACTTCTTAGTCAATGAAATATGCTCTTAACCAGTTGAGTTATGTTCGATTTGGCGAATGAATTAGTAAATTACTCGAGTAGTTTTGAAATTTTCCATTTAGCAGTTGTTGAAATCTAAATAAAGGGGATTACAGAACAACAAATTCTTAAAATTGGAAAGGGAGAGAAAAAGCATTTGATGCTGAAAGAAAGGAAATAATTTCTTTTTTACCTGCATTTGACTGTCAGGTTGAAGACAAAAGTTTCAAAGTTTTTCTTTTTTTGAAGAAACAAAAGTTTTTCAATGTTGTTCATCATTAATGTCTTATAAAGATTTAAAGTGTATATATACACACTATATGTCACACACTTATTTTTCAAAAACATAATAATAATAGGGATAATAATAATTTCTCTAAATATCACTTTTTACACTTATTTAATATCATTTCATCCAAAATATACATTTACCATTTATAAAATTGTCATTATTTATGGATCACCATGAAATTAACAACAACAACAAAAAAAAAAGAATGTTAACTTCTCAACTAATTAAGACATATATGCTCAACGAGAAGGTCAGAAGTTCTAACCTCTACCTTCACATGTTGAACTCAACAAAAGCAAAGAGAAAAAATTAAGCTGATAAGTTTATTTTCTAAAAAAATATATATTTTTAATAATTGATATTAATTAAGATAATCATACTAACTACTAATTGATGTCTATTCATTGTCATACTTGTAATTACATTTTAAAGTTTTTATATCTGTAATGTTGAACTTTAGAAACATGAATTTGAAGAAAGTCTATTAAACTGAAGGAATATCTCTCCGATCAAAAGATCGTGGGTTCAAATCTCCACCCCACATATTGTTGAATTAAAACAAAGATTTGCAGAAACCTATCCAAAAAAAAAAAAAACTATCATGTGTGTAAACAATTAGATCTAAAAAGTTAATTATTAAACTATTTACTTTCCATTCAAAATCTAGAAATTATTTTAAACTTCCATGTAACTTTCATCACAACACAATCCTTCACATTGAAATTACTCCTATGAAAGTATGTGAAGAAGAATATTCAATTCATAGAAATTAAGCTTTATTAAAGTAGTGGCACTAAGTTTTAAAAAATACAGAGGATTATATTTTAATAACCATATGGTTTATAAGAAATATATATATATATATATAAAGAAACAAAAATCCACATAAAAAGATCGATCCAGCAGCCCTCTATGGATCTCCCTGGGCTCACCTTTTGAAGTAACCTTTGGATTCGCAATGCCCACTGCAAAACCCATCACTTTTTATCACAAAAGATTCTAAATATTTCATTTTTTAAATTATATTTTTTTTCCTTTTCAATTTTTTCAAAATAAAAAAGGAAAAAATTGAAGGTAGCTTTCATCAGTTTCAAATTTCTTTATATTTTCTCTGCATCAACTTTGTACTTTTGCATGGGAATTTTAGGGCTTAGCTACCTCCTAGAGAATGATCGTTTTCATCATTATGTTCTGTCCTCTATTTCTCTTTTGGGAGCCCTTTATATTTATGTTAAATCCTTGGCTTTTTCTAACATCAATGTTCTTTTCTTCAAAAAAAATTCTGCAAGTTATCTTAAACAATATAAATTCTACTGTCGCGGATGAAAATTTTCTATTCAACTCCATAAAGTTACGGCAGTTCAATGAAAACAACTTAAGAAAAACTTTGAAGTGCTTTGGAGATCTGTGCTTTTGAATAAAAAAACCTTCTGTTATTAGCACGTTTTTTCAAAATACTTTAATGAGCTTTTGAAAATTTCCTGCCTTTCAAATTATAGTCAAATCAAATGCAATGGTAAAATTGTCAAGGTGTATTTAATCCGTCAAAATACTTTGAAGAGTTTTATGTGCACTCTCAAACACACCTAAGAAACTAGTGTCCATTTTCCAAATCTAAGTGAGCTTTTTAATCATTCTGAGTGATAAAGTACACATTAAGCTTACTACCGATTCCACATTTTTAAATTATGGAACTAAAATACAAGCAATCTATTTGGCATATTGAAGAACTCTATAATCTCTATGGTTATGGTTACAAGAACCAAGCATTCTAGACTACAAAGGTCCTGTCCACAGAGCCACACTATAAAATACCTGCATGGTTCGTTTGGGATGCAGGGTATTTCAAACAAGAAGCAGAGTTATTGAGGTTGTTGTTCACGTTCCCACAGAATTTGTTCATCAATCTTGGTCAGTTTTTCGTTATCTAGTCGCTTCCACGTCCTGATCCTCTCGACTCCCATCCAACCCTTCTTGCCCTTTCCAACTTCTGCTACTATAACTCGACCTCTCCTTGGCCACCCGGGCCTCCCATAGCCATGGTATCCGAATCCTCCACCATAACAAAACCATATACCATCAAGATTCCCGCAGAAATCATTGGCATGATCATGGCCCATGAACACAGCTTTCACATCTCCCATGGCGACTAAGTTCTGTAGAACTCCTGAATTCACTGAAGAACATGCCACGCCCTCCTGAAATTGGCCAACAATCTTCTTGTAGTAAAGATCCCAAACTTCTGGGATCGGTATGTGGAAAAATGTCAGTGCTGGAGGCTTCTCTTGGGGTAAAGCATCCTTTGTGGGAAAAAGATCCTGATTTGTGCCCTGTTAGTGTGTGACCTGCAACATGTTAATGAAATCTAAATCTAGGAATATCCCATCTGGGGATTGAAACAACTACCAAAATCAACATATTTCGGTCTTGATTCTCAGAGAAAAATAAATAAACAAAACAGGAAAAAATGGATAATTAAAAAAAATCCTAAACCTACTTCTTTAATACCTGATAACTTTGAGAAACATCTCTGAGCCATTGAAGCTGCGATTCCTTAATCCATCCATACGTTCGGGTTCCTTGCACTATAGCTCTATCTCCACTATCCAGAAAGTAAAGATTGAGGACACTTGAATTTGCCAAATGTGAACCTGGAGGACCATATACATTAATATCATAATTCCCGAACCCATCAATGTTTCGTATCATTTGATTTCCAGTTGAAGGAAAGTTGCTGACTGGTGGATTTGTCTGAGATACTGAATAATCCATGAGGGAAAGGAGAGACATTAACTCTGCTCGAGTCATTGTAGATTCCTGGTCGTGGTTTCCCAAAATTGCCGCCCATGGAATTTGATAGTCAAATACAGGAGTGAAAGCTCTAAACAAGGATTCGGCAGCATCAGCAGTGCTTGGCCCAAATATGTTGTCACCTAGTCAGGGAACTAAGTTCAGATTAGTTTCACACAACGACAATACATATTGTATGAAAAAGTTTCATATAACTATAACCCAAAAGAGTAAGAAGCGAAGCACTAGGGTGACACAAGAACCCAAAAAAGGAATTTCTTCAAGAAAATTTGAATCAGAAACTATCTTTGACTCTAAATAATTGATTCAGCCAAAATCAACAAGGTTAAAATATATCTTCCGCCAAGTTTCACAAAGAGACATTACCCCGAACAAATTGAGTATTAGATTAGAGACATAATATTGCATCCTGATGGGTCTAATTACCAGAGTTCTCCTGCATGTGAACACCAGCTACCTCCCAAGTACCTTGAAGATTAAAAACCCTTTTTCAAGTGTAGTTACTATGCTGTGTCCCTTACAGCCCTGTTAACACTCCTTCCCAATAAAATAATTTGAGCTTCCACGTAAAATAATATCCATACAGTAAGGCTTGAGATTTAAGAAAAAGGAAGCTTTATTTCCAAACAACTATTGGTGATATCACTCCAAAGAGGTTGGTAAAGGATAAATGAAAACTACCCGTCATAAGGTTGGTCATTTAGTGATGATAATGTGTAATCTTCAAGATCAAATTTTGCCCCTAAAAGAAAAACTAAAATAATATTTAATGATAATGTTTAAAGTTCAAACTATCGGGGGAACTAGAAATATGTAGAACAAGTTAGAATTGTGAAACAGGCAATTTAAAATGTATACCTTAAACCCCCCCCACCAACTATTCTCCAAACTTTGATAAATGCTCTGCTACTCATCAGGAAAGCAATACCTCCCACTTTAGCTGCTGCCACATGGCTTCATTTTTATACAGAAAAAATTCCTTATCTTCACCCTCCTCTGTTTACATTCACCTTTTGAATTGACACTTGCCCATCCAAAAGCAACAAAGATTTTTTTCTTTCCAACAAAATGTTGATCCAACTCTTTTTCATCCTATTGTAATTCTGGATAAGAAGAACCTAATTTCAAATGACAACCAAGCACCACAATCAACAAGAAAGAAAAAGGCATCATTGACTGCTTTTACTTTGTAAGCACATTCAAAAAGCTAAAACATATTTACGTTCACAATATAATTCATAGTGTCGAAGAGGAGGTGGAGAAACGATCAAACAACACTTTTAATAGTAGAATTTACCAACAAAGGAAATGAATGACCAACCAATCAAACAACAGTTGTTTATTTAATGAACCAAACCACGTAGAAACGGTAGTTCTTCAACGTGAACTTAAATTTCCCACAATTTAAAAAACCAAAAAGTGAAGTCAAAGACATTCAATCGATCGAGTACAACGAATTGTCAGCCATTTTACAGAACCAGAAAATACAGAGTATACTGTCTATACCAAATTTGGTCAGGTGATACTAAAGAATAAAAACATTAAAAAACTTCTGATAACAGCAGGGTAAAAAAAGGACCTGTAAAGGCAATGAAATCAGGATTTTCAGCATCGACCAGTCTCTTGAGAAATCGGGTCGTATTAAGATCCGAACAGTGGTTGAATTCGGAATCCAACACATCCCTACACCGCGTGTTGGCTCCATTCGCAAAATGCATATCGGCCACCTTACAATCAGACAAAAAAACTTCAGCCCAAAACAAAGAATCACCACCACAATAAGGTTGAAATTGAATTGAAAAGTAAAAAAGAATGCAAACCTGGAGAATCTTGAAGGTACCATCGGAACGGAAGCGGAGCGGAAGATCCGGGCTCCTCTTGATGCGAACGGTTTCATATCCTAGAAGTAACTTTCGAGAAATGAGAGAATGGAGGATGAATATAATTGAATAGATTAATCCAAGAAAGAGAATCGAGGGCTTCCATTTCACTGCCACAGATTCCATTCGTGTTCCAGTACAGGCAGAGAATTACGACCTCCAAACTGATTCATAGTTTTTAATCACTTTTCGTTCCATTGAACATTTATACAGTGGATAATAGTCATTTGGGCTTCGTTGAGAGACACAGGGCCCAATAGGCCCAACCCACTTACAAAAAGTTGTCCATGGGCCTGTAACGTAGACCCAGCCCACATTGAGGACGGGGTAACCCAACAGATATGCCTACACGTATTTACTTTGTTCTGTTTTTGCTATATTTGTTTTTTTCTTTTTCATATTTTTGTGATATTTTCGTCGATTCAATATAAATTTTTTTTAGAGAAAAAAAAAAATCAATTTGGACCGCTAAACTCATCTTTCAAATTATACTCTAAACTTAGACAAATATTACAATTTTAACATTATGTTCAATTTGCGTTAATTCACTCACTAATTTTAACAAAAAGCCAAGCTTCCTAATTTCAATAAAATAAAACATCAGGCAAAACTAAGTTTGATTAATGTGTCAAATCGAGCATAGCTTAACTGATTAAATATATATTTCTCTGACCAAAAGGTCATGGGTTCGAATCCCCCCAACTCCACATATTGTTGAGCTAAAAAAAACAAGTTTGATTAATGCATAAATTAATCATTGAATAGCTTTGCAAAAATTCACAAATTTCAACAAAAATGTAGCTCTATTGTCATTATTTTTTGTAATTATATTCATTTTGTTTCTTATATATATTTTATAATTATTGAACACATATGATAATATTTATAACAATATTTCAACAAAAAAAAAAATATCAAGTGATAAAAATTGCAACACTTTTTCACTTATAATTTGATAAAATAACATGTTTTTTATAATTACTTTTCAATCATGTTTCACAGTACGTAGTCATAAATGATATCATATGCATTATTTAATAAAATAATATGTTCATACGATTAATGATATTTCACACTAGTCGTAAATAATATCATATAATATCATATGCATTATTTAATAATATAATACGTTCATACGATAACTTATCGATGACATCAAATACCACATATATGTTTAATATCATTTCAATGAAATAAAATTAAGTAATACTGCTTCTTCCCTTTATTCTTGTCTATAATTTGTTTTGTTTAATTTCTCCCCAAAAAAAATATTTAAACAAAAAATTGAGTACTAAAGTTGTTTAAAACAAATAGAGTAAAATCAATCAAAACTTTTGAGAAAGTATAATATTAGTAAATAGGTTGTTTTTCCTCAAATCTTTTCTCTAGATTTCTACATTAAAAACCAAAACATTTATTAATATTAAGGTCACAACTATTTTCTTTAAGGATGGTTTTCAATTTTTCATTTAATTTAATGAGCATAACTGATTAAGATATCTACTATTTTAATTTATTTGAAGTCGAAAATTTAAATTCTCAACCTACATTTTGTACTAAAAAAATTATATTTACGTCATTTAATTTCGAATCCCTACCAAACCCAATACATACAATGTCCTAATACACGAATTTTACACAATGCGGATTACTGAATAAGTTTTTTTTTTCTTTTTTAAATATTCCAAATATGTATTGAAGTGAACATTTAAATAAAAATTTCATCCTCAATAATATTAGTGATTTTCAATTTCTGCAAATGGTCAACGAACGTCACAATGAGAAAAAAAAGTTGGGCTTTTATTTGACCAAGATTGGTAGTCTCCTTCGTCCGTGGGTCAGAAGAAGGAAAAAGAAATAGCGATGGAAACCAATCAACGGTCAATAATTTGGGATATTTTTTTTTAATATTGTAATTTTAAAAATTAATTACAAAAATATTTTAGTTTTCAAATTAATTCCACAAATATTGCACTTTTATTGAACCTCGTCTCTTCAAGAGACGACATTGATTAAAGTAGAAAATTATTCTCTCTTGAAAAGACGATCTCTCCATGGGTTGAAAGTTGCTACATCTATACAATTATGTGTATAACATATAAATTATGCCAAAGAATATGCATGGCCTCCGTTGGCGTAGTGGTGAACCGTGAGGGCTTTTAATACCTCTCCTGCTGCGTTCCTTGGTTCGATTCC
>JAOANK020000022.1:9630243-9640822 GCA_026257165.2 Telfairia occidentalis | reverse complement strand
TTGTCGACTGAGAAAATCTTTGTATGGATTAAAACAGAGTCCGCGAGCATGGTTTGGTAAATTTAGTCAAGCACTTATAACCATTCTCCCATATATAGGGTAATTTGCACTATAATTTGTCGTGGGTATTGATGGCCTTATGACTAATCTCCCATAGGAAGAATTTAATTTTCCTTGGGTATTGGTCTTTCCAGATGTGGTCAAATAGGCAAGGAGGTGTGTGGCCTCGATATGTGGATGTACCATGAGGAGAGAATTGATAGAGAACCATCCTTTAGGATCAATTTTCCAAATCCAAACATCATCTGCCCGTGTTGACCGAATAGGGGAGCGAAGGTGTTGGAGATGTAACCATTCATCATATTCTAAGTCCTTTAAATTTCTCCTCAGGCTAAAGTTCCATGTGCTGGCATCAGCGAGCCATAGTTCATCCACCGATGCATCCTTCCGGGTAGATAAGTTGTATAGCTAGGGGAAAGTGAAGGCCAACGAGTCATTCAGCAGCCATGTGTCAATCCAAAAAGCTATATTTTTGCCATTACCCACAATGGATTTTGTCTCTCGTGGATGAGATGTTGCTATTTTAGGATGGCTTTCCAAGGATCTAAGAGGGGTAAGGTTTAACACCTCCTTATGGACATTGGTGACGCTGACTCTTTGTAATCATCACTTGGTCTTATTCTTTTCGATTGAAGTCCGTTTTTTAGTAAGTTAGTGGACTCCTTTTGAGGAGCTTGTTTTTGGTATGCTCTTGCCTATTCTTTCATTTTTCAATGAATTCATTTGGTTTCTCATTTAAAAATAAAAATAAAAATGATAATAAAATAATAATAATAATAATAATAATAATAAAACTTGAAGTCCAAAGATTAATGATTCGGCATTCTAAAAATCTTTATTTGTTTTTTTATAAAATTAATTTAATTGAAATAAAAATTACACAAGGAGGGGGAGGAAAGTCACGTACCAAGCCAAAGAAGATTACAGAAACCTCTTGCAAGTAGCACAATGAGAGCTGCACTAATCTACTCATGATTGGTGGACAGCTGACGGACACAACATTTATGCTAAAGGCACATGGAAGGACATCGTGAAGACCATACACCACATTACCTCCAGTATCACTTTTTTCTGTTGGAAATGAAAATAGTACCAGATTTGGTAAGATCCTTGAGGAGGTAATGTGTCCTTCAAAAGTCTATTCCCAAACCTTTACTCCATCTCCAGTGAAACTCATAAGACCATCTCTCCCCTATGTTACAACACCCTCCGTCATAGAATTTAACCTTCAGAAGAGGTCTCAAAGATGAGGAATATCTGAACTATTTGTCTCTTATGAGCAGCATTGAAAGGCCACTTCCCCTCTAGCCGTCCAGATTTATGGCTATGATTGCGGGACTAGGCACCTATTCTTGCCCCTCTCTTTATGCAAAATCTAGCCCTTGGGAGAACCAATCTTCCAGCGGTCATTTGCAAACTGATAAAGAAAGACAAATACCCAAAAAAAGGTCAAGATTTTTATTTGAAATCTCAATGAAGAGCGTCAACCACAAGACAAAATTCAGAGAACAAATCCCACGAGTTGCCCTCTCCCACCACCAGTGTCCTAAATTCAACATTTTGGAGGTTCGTGTTTCATGCGTTCGTCTGGTCGCTAGCTCTGACAGTGATATAGCCAGGAGCATTTACTCTCCCATGCTGTCCCACCCCTTTATAGAAAAAAGGAAAACGTTATTCAGCTTAACCTCATTCGCAGCTTTTTATGAACAACATGGTTGGAGAGAAACAACAGGCTCTTTGGTGGAATGGAAAGACCCTACACTTGCATCCTTGATTTCATCTTAGACAATGCTACTACTTGGCGCAAGCTCAACAATATTTGTTGTAATTACTCCATAAATGATTTCTGTAGTGATTGGAGGCTACAACCAAAGAACTTTTTTCTCTCAATGCATGGTTTGGCCGGAAAGAGATGAAGTAAGAGGTTTCTTATATTAGAGGAGCTATATATCAATTCAAGTTGAGAGCTATGAAATTCCAGAATTGATTATGTGACAAGTTAGGAACAGGTGGCTATAGAGTTTCTTCATAGAAAATAGAATTACCAATCAGTCAAAAGGGATCACATGTTGGAAAAGAAATCCCCCTTTAATCAAAACAACCCGCTAGGGGAAAAAAAAGGAGCCTCAAGAAAACTATTTGCATAATTTTCCTTTCAACTTAGAATTAATATCCACCAAAAAAAATGAAAAACGGGGATGGTGCATTTAGTATTACAATGAATTTCATTTTTATGAAGAGCCAACAACACAAGAATCTTATCTTGGAGAAACCTCTATTAATTTATATGAGAATCTACTAGTTTGCAGAAAATGAGCTCCTATTTCATTTTTTTTAATAACAAAAGCCTCAAACTGAAGATAACAACACACCATAACAGTGAGAAAATACCAACTTGCAGTCAACTTAAAAAGATACACATAAATTTCCAACGATTTTAGATCATGTTGAATGCAATAAGGAATAAGAGTAAAACACTACAAACTACCCATTACTTGGAGATCTTCCAAACAATTGGAAAGTTAGCTTTGGATAGAAAGTTCACAGATTTCTTTTCCAAAGAAGACGCTAAGTTGCTGTTTGGTGTTGTCACATTTTGAAACAAAACCAACATGATTCCTTAATATAGTGAAAACTGAAAGGTGTTAAAGAAAATATAGTAAAAGATAACCCAAACCTATAAACCTTCTCAAAATGAGCTTACAGAAAAACCACCCTGATTTGAGCTTTACAAAGGGAGTATAACAACCAAAATGACTAGGCAGGAGGATCAAGGCAAACAATTAGGCGAGATCAGATATTTTCTCCCATCTAATCGTCCCAACTTCTTACCATTAAATAGTATATCGTTCCTCTCTTTCCATAAGCCTTACGAGATTGAAATTATAGCATTCATCCATAGAGTCTTTTCCTTTTGAATCCTTTCCAACAATTCCTTTGAATATTCCTATCCATCATCCGTGAGGAACCAGAGCGTCAGCTAGAGCATTGAAAGATATGTGGCTTTGATTTTCCTTTGCCTCCATATGTAACTTGGCCTTGATGCCCATGTTAGGCATTTAGCCTCAATCCTTTCTGCCACGTTAACACCCTCAGATATAGAGTCCAAATAAACACTAATACATTCTCTGGACACCTCCATTTCAGTTGTCTGTGATAAATCAACCTCTGATGCGACATTTATAGCAATCAATTCAGTGGATAGAGACTTCGCCGATAAGTTTCCAGATTAGCTTCCACTATTTTCTTATCCTCCCCTACCCTCGGTTGCTTCTCTCCAAAGTAAGGAAGACAGGCCATTCTAAGGACAATCTAAATTAATAAAGTCTTCAAATCTCCACTTTTGTATCTTTTCTTTCATTGATGTAGTTGTCCTAAAACATCTCAAAAGACATTTCTTCTCCCGGAAATCTTGATATTCCTCTCAAACCAAAGACGAAAGAGCTCTTGGCAAACTAAGCCAGACTAATTTTTGCATTCCTTTTGAAGGGATGCCATAGAACATAAAGATCCAACGTTGTGAGATAACTCTAATGTTTCATTGGATGGCATAATCTAATATTTTATACTGATAACCATGGTAAATATGAAAATTTATCATAAAACCAATGATATAGACTTGCTGATATAATATTAAAAAAAATTAAAAATTAAAAAGCCCGGGATATAAATTATGCCGTCATTATATGTGCCAGAAAACCCCATTGTATGTTATCTTGCCAAGAAACTACAAATAACATACCTGGTAAGAAGGACCAAAAGCAATTCCAGTTAATTTGACCTGGTCCTGCCTCGGCCGATTCTTAATCAATTCATCCTGCTTCACCTCAAGTATTTCTGACGGAATTTCATTTCTTCTTCTCTTTCCAGGTATTCTAACAGCATTTTCAGTGTCCACCCTTGCCGGCTGACCGGCAGGGTCACTCCCATAATGTATGTGAACTCCATCGTTACCATAATTCTGACAACTTCCATAGTCACCAGCGTTACTTACATTAGAGACGGCCTGTGCTTCACCAACCACATTTTGATCAACACTATAGTGATAATTCCCATAACTGTCGTAGTTTGCATAATTCCATTCATTCTGCTCGGTACCCAAATTGTAAATTGCAGCATTATCATGGTTCACCGTATGATTACCAACATTCTGCTCAACACCTGAACTGTAATTTACGTAACTATTGTAATTTTCCGTACTGTGGTCAAATTTTTGAGTGCTGCTTAAATCATTCACTGTGTTAGAATCATCAGAAGAAGAGACCGGCACATCCATCTCGATAATCGACCTTCGCCCTGAACCTGAGCTGGAAATAACTCCCAAAGTTGCCGAATTCCTCGGCGCTGGAATGCTTGACAAGAACGACGTCACTGAAGGGGTTTGGAACAATGATTGAGATGCCTTTCTGAGCCTTCTTTCTTCTTCTTCATCATCGTCATCGTCGTCGTCTTCACTCAATTTCAGTAAAGAAGAATTAACAGGTGGCTTAAATAGGACGACCCTTTTCGGCTGGCGCTCCGAGGACGAGGGATTTGATTTAGGCTTCTGCAACTTCTGTGAATTGGGTTGTGGAAGGGAAGAAAACATAGACGCTGATTTCGTAAGATTCCCATCACCATCACCATCACCATCACCATCAATTTGAGAACTAGACAGCGAAGACGAAGAGTTCGTAGGTTTCCCCTTAGGCCGTGGAAGGGAAGAGAAGAGAGAGGAAGGTTGAATTGAACCGGCACCAAATTTAGATGCCGAGTTCGAATCTCTTTCCCCTACGTCTTCGTTCTGATCATTGTCAGATAAAGTAGTCGGGAGATGAGGATTGGAGAATTGTTTGGGCTGAGGAAGGGATTGGAAGAGTGAGGAAGATTTGGGGGGAGGAAGAGACGAGAAGAGAGATGAGCTTCTGGAAGAGGAGGGTTCGGAGGACTCGGATCTCTGAGCCGAGCTTATTGACAACGGTGGCGGCGGCGGCGGTTGTTGCTGCTGCTCTTCATCATCGTCGGAGGCGACGTAATTGGCTAACAGAGAGTCCATGAGAGAAAGAGGAGAGAGCTTTGGAAGTGGAGAATGCCGCGATTGCAGATTTTGCAGTAGCGGCCGGTTTTTGTTGTGGAGAAGGGCTCTCCGGTTCCCGCGCCGACTTTTTTTTTTTTTTTTTTTTTAAATATATATATAATAAAATATCAAATTTTACCTTGAATCGATCCGCTTTTAATTTCATCAAGTTGAGATAATTGCTGCAATTTTTATCTTAAATTTGTAGAAAATATTATAAACTTTACCTCATAAGAATTCTTTTTCTAAAGAATCCATGTATTTTCATCCAGTACAATGAATTGTAAAACCTCAGCATCTTATGACGACTGCTGGTCGTCTTAAGGTTAGCCACTATAACATTAGGATAAAATATATCTTGTCTTGAATAAATATGAATAGAGACTCTTTAGAACGTTAGGTTTGGGTCTTGGCCTTTCCTATTTGCCAACAACTTCCGCACGGTTGGAAATCAATTGTTGTGCTGCTCTATAAATTTTGGGCTACCAACACTTCGAATGATCTCGAAACTGATTGAAAGAAGCGAAATTCGGTGGGTATATTTTGATATATCTTATTGGTAAGCTCTATATCTTGTACGAATTTGATGAAATCTCAATAAAAGACAATGTTGTAGCTATTTTTCTTCTTGAAATTTGTGAGTTTTGTCAAATTTATTTAATAGTCAATTTTGTGCATTAATCAAACTTAATTTTATGCAAAGTTTGATTCTAATAAAATTTGAAAGAAAAAAAATTCACCTTTGAATTTATTAATATAATTATATTTTTATACTACCTAGCAAATTTAACAAGATAAATGTTAGACATAGATGAGTGTCACACTTTAAAAAATAAGTATTCAAATTTTTACATTTTGTTAGCTTTCATTTGAAGAATGATTAAAACTAACACATTCTTCCATGCATTTCATGAATTACAAAATATAATTTTTGTATGAATTTGATAGGCATCGAGAGAAAGATAAAGCTGGAGCTAGCTTGTTGAAGTTTGATTTTTGTTGAAATTAGGTATCTTAATAAATTTGTACACCGTATCAAAATAGAGGATGGATGCAGTAAAAGTTTAACAAAAGGTAAGACTTACAACATTTATCCAATTATAAAGTTCAACTCGATGAAAATGAAAGTTTAAGAGTAAAATCTAAAATTATCTACTAAAGTTTAAAGATAAAAATTGAAAATTTTACATTATTTACCAAATAGATTATATGACTTTAAATATTGTGTATTTAGATGTCTATAAATGCCCAATAGACTTTTTTTTTAGTTCAACAACAAATCAGAGTGGAGATTCGAAGTTCTAATTTTTCGATTGAAAGTATATATTTTAATCAATTGAATTATGCTCAGGTTGACCACATAGATTGTCAGTATTAAATATTGACAACATGAGCACGTATTGAGCATTTGCTCCACCTATTCAAATTATGCTTCAACATTTTTTTTTTATTTTTATAATGCCTTGACCAAGATAAGCTATGTTCACATTGACATTTTTACTCAAGCAACCAAAAAAATTTAATAAAACGATAAGTCAAATAGACGTGTATTAATAAAGGTCAAAAGACTCGGAACATACATAAAAGAAGGATAGATCCATAATTCCTTACTATTAGTCGAGAAAAGTTATTATTGCGTTTGTTTCGTAGTTCGAGTGAAGGGTATTTTTTGTTAAGATTTACGTATCCCTTAGAACAGCCGATTTGATTTATGAGAACCTTTTATCATTTTGACTAAAAACGAAAAACTTTCTTGCTTCTTGACAAATTCTGCAACACAGACAATTTATGAGCCAACAAAAAATGATAATATTCAAATAAGCTTGGAAGTACTAGTCTTGCAAGGCCACTAAAATAACCCATAATCACCTGCACAACTGAGAGCAGCATGAATCAATTCCTCTCATGACAACCAAGAGCAGATAATTCAATCAAGAAACTTAGCTCGTTATACATATGAATACGAAACACAGACTAATTAAGATGTAGAATAATTCTTTTTACTTACATCCACATCAAATAGTTTATGAAGGGAAAATAATGTTGTTCAAGCCAACTCCTTCATAGAATCTCAGTACTCCACAATTGTCATATTTGTTGACATTTTACCATTGATCCTACAAAAGACTGATCAAAATGTTGAGCCGTTGTATCCGAAGTACGAGCGCTGGAAAAGATCGGTTTGGATGTGTTAATCAACAGGCGATCCGTATTGAAAAATGCTCTAGCTAGTACAAACAGATCAAAGTTGATGACATAAAATCTGGAGAATGGAGGAAATTGTTTTTCATATATACCAAGTATGAGTAATTGGTCAAATTATATATCTGCACAGGGAAAAAAAGGGAAGAGGGAAGAAACTAACTCAAAACGGGAAAATCAGAGTATAACAATGTCAGGGTACCATATTATGTAGATGTGAGGGCGATGGAGGGATGCAGTGTAGCAACTTAGTAGAGTTAAGATATCGAGAAGGTTGAATCACCACTAAGTTCAAAAACTTAGGTTTTAAGAGACATTTAATCTTTGTTATCCATTCTTAACACTCAATTTAACTTGTAAGTTAAAACTTTAGAAATTAGTTAAAACTCAACGAGTACTTGTCGAATTCAATTAAAAGACCTTCTACTCTAATGTTATGTCAAACTATCAATATATCCAGAAGCTTTAAGCTTTGAGGTTTAATGGTGATTTAACTAAGAATAGGTCAACTAATGTAGGAATCATTTGTAGGTCTCAAAATGATAAGTGAATGGTACAGTTTAGATGCAAGTTTATGGTTTAGAAGTTCATTTTTTTACAAATCAATTTTTTCTATATTGTGGGTGTTCGAGTTAGCTTATGCGCACTTCGACGGTTCTCACGTGACAACTGTCTGACCCTACTACATTTGGTTACCAAGGAAACTCGTAGGATATTAAATCATAGGTAGGTGGTCAACATGGTTTGCACACATCCCCTTGAAATCCTTTATAATTTACAATGACCCTTATTGACCACTAGGCCAACCCTTGATGATTTTTGACATATCATTTTTAGGTGAATGTTATAGCATATGTGTTCAAACCACAATAAATTCATTTGTAATTATAGCCTTCTCATGATTATTTGTGATGGAAAGACTCTTCCTTGCTAGTTTTTGGGAGGGAATTCTCTCTACCTAGACCCTAGATTGTAATGTTCTTTTTTGGTTTTATATATAGCTTCTTTGTTTCATTATATATCGAAATTTAATCATGGTAAAAAGTTTCACCATCATGGAGTTTTGAACCTACAATCTCAATGGGCGGCTTTGTTGACTAAGACTTGCGGTCTTTGAGTAACACTTATCCAAAGGTTGAAAGTTCGAATCTTCAAGTGAGCTTAATAAGGAAAATCTTTGATGTCTCCAAAGTCTAAGCCTTGGAACGGGCACAAACTTCTTTAAAAAAAAAAAGAAAATTAAATGAAGTTTTCAAAAGACAACTTCAGAAAACATACTAAAACTCGAACGCCTAACATTATCTGGCCTCTGGGTTCACATTTAACCATATCAGATATCACTAACACCTTGAGGAACAATGTTTCGAGGGGGGAAATGTTCAATAGGAGGATGAAAAGTTTGAAATTTGTAACGAAAACATATCTAATAGCAACTCGGACAAGCAAGGAAGAGATGCAGCAGCTCCATGAAGTCAGTATCAAATTGCACAACCTCTGGAATAGAATAATACTACCATTGAAAATAGACAAGCCATCTAACACCAAGCCTACCCTCCATTCAGATCTATTTACTTCATAAAAAGCATAAACAAACCAGGCCAAAAAATTTGTTATTACTTCAATTCAATTACTGCTAAACCCAAAAGTTTGTGAGAGGTTTGAACATAATATCTCCCCCAATAATATATTACGTTATATTACCACTAAACCCAAAAACTTAAACCGATAAATTATGATATATTTAATCTCTTATATACATTATAAACACTCTTCTCACTTATGAATTATTAATATGATTCAAAAGGAAATGGTAATGTAAGGATTCAAATGCATATCTCCTACTTTGGTACCATATTAAACTACCACAAATCCCAGCTAGGGTATATTTAGCCTTTTATACATATTCTCAACACTTTTAGAAGGACGAGAAAAACTTGCCTGAGCGTCATAAAATTTAATATAGAAGCGGGAGCTATCAATATGGAGCTTAGTCTGAAGAATTTCGGCAATCGTTGAGCTAACTTTTCCATTCACGCTTGGTCCAAGACCCCCAATAGAGATCAATTCTCCATACGCGGCTGGCTCTTCCGTGCCAGCAAAAGCGATTGGCGTGCAGCCATTCAGCAAGATCATCACATACTGAACCATTGAAGCAGAAAAATGTAAGTTCGTGCCCCTGCATTTGCATAAACATGCTTCCATCAAGTGTATATGAATAATGCTACCCCATTTTTCACCATAAAAGAACTTCTACGATAAACAAAGAAAATCAAATTCAAGACCCAGGCCAAAAAAGTAGTTTTGCGGAAAGAACATGTCAGCTATCAATCTAGCAATGGAAAATCTCAACTCAAGAACTGGAAATGACCTCCACGTTCTCAGAGTAATTACGTCGAACATCATGTGGGCATGTCCATCAATATAATCAAAACAAGCAATAGACTGTTGTTTAACAAGTAGTCAAGTTGAAGAACGATGAAGAGGAAGCGGAGAACTTAACAGCTTCAGGTTTCCCGAGGATTTTAGAAACGGCTTTCGATGCGTCCTTCAGGATGTCAGCGGCGACGACGGCATCAACAGGGACATTCGTGAACAAATTCAAAGTCGGCATTTTCCCGCTGATGCTGCCAAGTGGGGATGGTCCAATTTAGCTTGAGGGATCTAATGGCGAAGCTGTGGATTCTATTCTACGCATAAAAAAGTGGCAATGGGTGGCTTTGAGGGAGACTCTGCAGATAAATGGGTTTGAACGTAATCTCAATCCTCGGTTGACTCGCTTCTGTAGGAAGCTAAGGGACAGAGTTGCTTGCTTTGAGAATTAAGCTTATTTGTAATTTAAAACAAAAAATCTTAAGAGACGATGTGTATTTTGCCCATACTTAACTCAAACTTCAAAGGTCAAATGTGTATTTTGCCTTATAAACAATTAGTACATAGGTATCTTCCTACCCACCACAGTTATTTATCTTTATGAGAAAAAAAAAATTAACATTTTTTTATATTATGAATATATTAAGTAGATATTCATAACCTCTATGAGTTACACAATTTCACATTCATTCTCCTCTTTTATCACTCATTATACTCATGATGGTTACACAATTTGAATTATGTAAATCTTGTAACCTACACTATTGTAAATCTTATAAATAATGGTTGTATGAGACATTTGAAAATCACAACTCAATAAGAATTTTCTCTTCATCTCTACTTTCTTCTCTTCATCTTTTCCTCTTTTGTGTTCATAATATTTTTGTTTTG
>JAOANK020000022.1:9611541-9630143 GCA_026257165.2 Telfairia occidentalis | reverse complement strand
AAGAATTTTCTCTTCATCTCTACTTTATTCTCTTCATATTTTCCTCTTTTGTGTTCATAATATTTTTGTTTTATTCTTATTTTATGCTCATTTTATAATAATTTTTATATATATCCCCTAATGGTAAAAAACATAATAGTTATAAATAGGAAAATAACTACATATCAGCTAAGTATCTTTCATATGTTAAAAACTAATCTACCCAATTTCTTAAGATATAGAATAGTATATTTTAGATGTGTAAAAAGACATCGAAACAGTAGTTTGTAGCTAAGTATTGTTATCTTTTATATTCATTCAATGCACGTGAAAATATTTATATTGACAAAAATTTAAATGAAAGTTAATTAGATGATAAAAGTTGGAACACTTATTAAAGTTTAAGATAAGTATTACAACACGCCAATGCATAATTCACTTAGTTCAAGACATATATCATCGACTAAAAGATTGAGAATTCGAGTCACACTCTCATATATTGTTGAATTAAAAAAAAGAAAAAAGAAAAATAAAGATTACAACACTAATCAGAAGTTTGAAATGTAATTGCTAAGGTTAACGTCAAAATTGATATTTTTTACAAATTTAAATATTAAAACAGCATAAGGGTGCCACTACAAAAATAAAAATATATTTTGTCTAAAAAAAAAAGAATTTGTATTTCCAGTTTTTCTAATTACAACTATACCCTTCTTCCTTACCTCCGCGGCGTCAGTTCTTCGCGCCTTTTTCTATCTGAAAATCTGCGTAATTACCCTAATCTCTCTCCCGCTTTGACAAGCGGGTATTGGTAACAAGTTTTATCTCCAGCTCTTCACATTTGTTAAACTAGTGATCTTGCTTTGGGGGATTCTTCTATTCCTTCGATTATATAGGCCCATAATCTATCTGATCACGTCGTAGTTTAAGATGGATTATTCGAGGGAGGATTGCTCTTCCGACGCTCTTGGGTTTATGGAGCTTGCAATTCAGCAGGTGAATAGCCTTTCCGTACGAAGATGGTGTAGTTTAGATTCATAATTGTCAAAAATAGCGTATCCATACTGAAAATATATGTAGTTCAATGACTTTTCAGTAAAGTGTTGTAGGGCATGAGACGCATGGTTGTGCGCAAGACGATTTAGATTGAATTTTCACTTTTCCGCTAACACCAGTTCATATGCACGAGAATCTCAATCGTTATTCTCTAATGTCACGGAGGTGCTGCAGTACTCTAGTTTGCTAAGCGTCTAGATTTACAGTTCTGATTTTGTCAGAAAGACTTGCAAATAGCTTTAGGGTCATTGAAGTTTTCATTTTCCACTGAACGCCTGACCGTAGTTAATTGAAATATTTTACGTACTATTTTGATCCCTGGGTGGGTCGACATTTTCTATAAGAAGAAATTTGTTTTTGAGGTTTATCTTCCGCATTGTTATTCTTTAAATTATTGGACTTCCTAAATCATACGCTTTCGTGAAGTTTGGGATCATGGGAATAAAAAAGCAGAATGTGGGGGTTGAGTAAAATAGACGCTGAAAAAAAGTTTTAAGTCTAAGTTTGGCTCATCATAAACTATTGTAATATCCCAGTGAACTAGGTTTGCGTCCATATCAGTTGTAGAGGTGGATTGGGACCGAGAGCGTTCTACAGGGCTGTCTGTCTTTGGATAGGGTTGCTTGTTTCAACTGAAAGCTTCTTTTAGACTCATTATATTCTCTTCAACTCTTACATGTTTGTCTTAATGGTGTGAAACTTTTGTATCTTTATGGTAACTCAATACTTTTCCATGTCATGGCAGGCCAAGCTCGCACTGAACAGCCTTGAAGTGCCTGTGGGGTAAGCTATTGTCTTTTCTTACTTTTCTTGTTGTCAAGATCTGCTGTGTTGTGGAATGAATTTACTCTTTTGGTCCATTTTCAAGAGGATGTATTAATGTACCACCTCAATGCCCATGTTGACAAATAATTCTTACTTTAACCCGATGGTTAAAATTAAGTTGAAAATTATTATCATGCTTATAACTTAAATTCTTTGTTTCTTCCTTTGTGTGGTTGTGCACAAAAGTCATTGTAGTTATTTATGAGTGCATTGCTTATGAGGTCATCATATTATTTTTGATGTTCAGTTGTGTGATTGTTGAAGATGGGATGGTTATTGCCACTGGACGAAACCGCACTACTGAGACCCGAAATGTAAGCCAACATGATTACTTTCTCTCTCGTTCTCTCTTTTAAAGAAATATAATTTTCCATGTTATTTAGTGATTGACGTCAATTTAAGGCAGCTATTTGATGCAACTAGTACTTCTCAATAAACCACCCAGGATAGGAATTCTTCTTTTTTTAATAGGAAACATAACTTGTGTTAAAAGGAATAGCGATATGACACCATCCATACTCATAAGTGGCCTTCAATTTGAGAGGAAAGAACTCGGTCAAGGAGATCTTTTCTCTCAACTCTCCACTCCCGAATACTCTTCGTTCTTCATCCACCATCTATGGCGGAGATAAGACTCCGACCAACTTTTAGATTCCCCAGGTTCTATAGTTACAATGAGTTCATTAAAGCTTTCCACAAAGATAGAAAACAAAATGTACATAGTGGACTTTGACATAAAAAGCAAAGGAAGAAATGTTAAGATCACAAAGACTCACTTGCAGAGGTTTTTCTTCGTCATAGTGAAAGATGGTGGTTGTGTGTGTTAACACATTAGACGACCTCCTCTTAGATCCTCAGACGCATAAATTCTTCATGAAAACTTATTGTAATAATGAGTTTTTTATGGTTATAGAAGACATCAAACAAAAGAGGTCACTTCATAGAGATTTTTAAGGTTCTTAATGTAGGAGGTAAGAACAATGTTTGTAGTTCTTGCAGGGAGGGATTTCAAGGGTTGGCTAGCAATAAAGGAGAACTTAAGGATTTTTTCAATGACAAGAGGCCCACAAAACGTCCTCCAAAGAGTCACTTGGTAAGGAAAGATTCTCATAACAAGGCGAAGGGAAGCATACGAGAACACCATCTGAGTCTTCTATCTCAATCATCGAGTACGCGGCCTAGGAGGACTTTAGTTCTCCAATGATTCCCTCAGAAAATGATTCCCCATATTGGTTTTTTTGGCATGCTTCAATGATCAAGAAAAAATGTGCGATTTAGATGCCTCATAGATTAGTCTTGAGTTGGTAGAAGTTATAGGGGATAAACAATAATTGGAAGTGATTGTGGAAACTCTTTAGAAAGAGTTGGGCATGACTCAAACATAGGATCTATAGGAGAATATTTTGTTTTAGCGAAAGAGGGCTTTCCTTTGACAAAGAAAGTTGTAGCGACTCTAAGGAAGAATAAGTTGTGCATTGGGCTCTCAACTAAAGGTAATGCAGTTGGCAAATGAAATGCTTTGAATAAAGGTACAGAGAGCTTAAAAAATTTCGGTCGACGTGGGAAAAGGAAATTCAACTTGAACATGAGGGACATAGCGAAATCCAGATCACCCTATTTCTTTGTGAAGTTGTTGTCTTGGAATGTAAGATGTTTGTGTGCTCCTTCCAAAAGAGCCTTGATTAAGGAATTTATGGTTCATCTTAAATTGGATATTGTTTGCCTTCAAGAAACTAAGCTTAGCTCAATGAATAGAAGGATCGTTAAATCTCTATGGAGTTCTAAGCATTTAGGTTGGGTTGCGTTAGATGCAAAGGATTCCTCCGAGCTATCATAGCGATGTGGAATGAGGCTAGTGTTGAGGTAATGAACTTTGTTTTGGAGGCTTTCTCTATCTCCATTAAGTTCAAATTTCTTTGAAAGGTGTTAGGTTTGTTTCCTGGGGTGTATGGACCCTCAACGCCTGATTGGAGGGAAGCTTTTTGGCAAGAGATCAGGGATGTGTTTGGGTTGTGTCAGGGGTTGTGGTGTGTAGGGGGCAACTTCAGTATGGTGAGATGGCTCATAGAGAAATTTGGAGGTGGCAGAGTAACAGGAATTAGTAAGGACAATGATAGGCCCACTTACAAAAGAGAAATCACGACTATGCCCCTAAAAAAGGTATCCTTTCTAGAAAAGACCTATGTCAACACATTCCTAAAAAAGTCAAAGATATAATATATCATTCTCATCCCCTGTTCAAATTATTTATAAGAGTTGAAAAGGGCCTTTTATTAAAGTGGAAGATCTGATCTCTACTCATCAAGATACAGTGATGAATGATCTTGATAGATTGGTTCCCTTTTCTTAGTTAACTATGGAGTTCCTTTCTTCGAGCTGTTTTTTTGTAGGCCCTTTTTGTTAGCTCTTGTATTCTTTCATTTTTCAATGAAAACCTAAGAAGCATGGACACGGACACGAAACGACACGGCGATACGCCAATTTCTAAAAAAGTAGGACACAAACACGTTGGGGATACGTTATTTTTTATTTTTTATTTTTAGATATATATGTTTATACTTTTTATTACTTTATAATAGCTAAAATATGTAAAATTATATTATCCAACAAATGTCAAATATAAAATGTTAAGTCTTTTGACAATAACTCAACAAATTTAACTTACAAAATAAAGTTTACAACACATTGCACAAATTAAAATAAAGAAAACTAAAGAGCAAATACAAAAAAGGAAATAAGAAACTGGTTTTCCAATTTCCATACAAAATGAAAAAGCTAAATATTAAAGCTTTCCTATCAATGAAGGAGACCAAATGAAAGTAAAAAATGTGTTCTGTGCGTGTCCGAAATAAAAAAATAAAAAAATTAGACACGCGAAATAACGTGTCGGACACGTGTCCGGAGTGTGTTACGGACTCCGACACAGACACTTCCTCCATTTTGGAGTGTCCGTGCTTCATAGATGAAAACTTTTGGTTTCTTTGTTGAGGCCTCAGTATTGGATTGCTTACCTAAGAATTACAAGTTTTCTATGCTAAATGTTCATGCAGTTATTTCGTGGGATTAGTCAAGTTATACATAGGGTTTTTTTTTTCAACGAGAAACTAAACTTTCATAGAGAATAAAATAAAAGAATACAATGACATAAAAACAAGCCCCACCGTTCGGGATTCAGGTGGAAGTTATACATAAGTTAGCTAGGAGATCTATGTTATCCCATTAGAAAAACGGAAGAATTACAATGTTAATTCTGCTTGTGTAGTTTAGATTTAAATGAAGAATGTATGGGAACAATCCATTATCCCGACTTTCCTTAAGATTGTAGCGACAAGTTCTTCTGCCTTGCTTTGCTTATAATGTTTATAAGCTTTATTTTGTGCATTATTTTTCGTATTCTCATAGGCTACCAGACACGCAGAGATGGAAGCTATTGATATTCTGATTGAGGCATGGCAGAAGGATGAACTTTCAACCTCAGAAGTTGCTGAAAAATTCTCGAAGTGCAAACTTTATGTTACCTGTGAACCGTGCATTATGTGTGCTTCTGCTCTATCAATACTTGGTACGTTTTCTTTGCCCTCTTGTTTTCTTTTTCTCGTTTTTTCATATGGAGGTAACTGTTTGTCTGAAGAGTTATAGGTCATACTAACCTTTCACTTAACTTCATTTTTCATTGCTATTGGATCTTTTATTTTAGGTATAAAGGAAGTATATTATGGTTGTGCAAATGATAAATTTGGTGGATGTGGATCTATATTGTCACTTCATTTGGGTAGCCGTGAGGCACATGCAAGGTTTATTTCTTTATCCACCATGATCAGATTTTAGTTTTGGGCGATGAACTCTTTGGTTTTCTTGTTTAATTAGTTTTAAGTCTTTTACGTATTTTCAAGCTATCAATGCATATGCTTCCTTCCAACTGGGTTGCTTCTTCAAGAAATGGAGGGATAAAAATACACCTGCTATGGGAGAATTCTGTAACTTTTCTTTTTCCCATATCATTATTATTTTTTTAAAAATTAGGACGATAAACAAAATCATTTCGAGCTAGTAACTCAATGGAAGAAAAAAAAAGGGTCTGTCCAAGAATCCACTCCAAACTTCAAGTAATGAACCCAAACATCTACTAAAAAGGGGAAAACAAAAGGAGGAATAGAATGTATAAACGATATAGAAACTCAAAACCAGAAGAAAAGCATCGAACAACAGTTTTCAAATTTTAATGGAATATTTGATCCCCATTTTCACATGTTAGGTATTTAATGAACAACAGCTTGTCGTAGATTTAAAATTGAAGATCAACTTGACTCGTTTTGCATTGAACTGATCTGAACTGGATTGACTTACCCATTGGTGTGAAAATCTTGTCATTCTGATCTATCAAAAGTTTACTAGTGTTATATCATGCTATCTTATTAGTAAGCTTTAACCTGCTATGTCCTCGCATACCACTCCTCGACATCACGATAAATCCTGATCTTTAACTGTAGTGATTCTAAGCATTCTTTAATCTTTACTCTGATAATAATAGGTCAATTATTAAGAGAACCTAAATTCATCCAGTATTATTTACATTTTTGCACTGTCCTCCGGTTAGTTCATATGTTTAGGATGCTATGAATAATATAAATGTTGTAAACTAAACTAGGACACTAGGTTGAAAGTTTAGTACTTTGAACATGTGATGAAGGAGATCCTTTCGCATTCTGTCTCCTCTTTTTTCTTTATTCATCTCTGTATTATTTTTCTTTGTTGTTGCTCAAGTCTCTTTAATTTGTTATCATAGTGGTAATGGGCAAGGAAGGGGGTTCAAATGCACTGCAGGAATAATGGCATCAGAGGCAGTTGCTCTTTTTCGAAGTTTTTACGAACAAGGGAATCCTAATGGTATGTGAAATTATTTTGATAATCTTATCTGCATGATTTGCTCATGTATCACAATATCTTCCAAAGAGACGAGTTTATGTTGGTGTAATCTATTTGTCACACATTTGGTCTTTGGGATTGAGAGACAATGAAAAAATGTATATGATCTCATACGTTTGATTGGTTGATTGTGGTGATGTTCTGTTGCAGCTCCAAAACCTCACAGGCCCCCTGTTCACCATCAGGCAGGTCAATGAGAGACTGTTGAAATGAGGTTACTTTTGGTTATGATAACCGTTCCTGTTAAAACTGACATTATCAATGATAAGAGCTTTTGAAACCAGCACAGGCGTATGGACGAGTTTCAATCCCCATTTAGTTCTTGTCTCAAACAATTTCCTTTTTGAGCTTGAAGATACCAACCTCAAGGTCATTGCCATACATCTTGAGATTAGGATATTTCTGCCCATTTAGCATTGGAACTGCTACCTAAACTACTTCTACATACTTATATTCATTCAAATGTTCTCTCAGATTGTAATTAAATTTTTTTTATCTACTATGGCTCAATTTTCAGCATTGACCACAAACTATTCCTTGAATCAAATGTCTGCAAATAGATTTTGATGGAAAATCAAACTAGTAGAAGGGGAGTTGTCATTGAAAAGCAGAGATGTTGATATTCTGAGGAACGGGTGAAGATTGAAGGAAAAGAAAAGGCTAGAGGAAAAGCCTCCACTTAATATGATAGAGGGGGAAGCAATTCTACTGTTATTCATTGCTTGTTTGGTTGAAGCGTTCTGATTTTATTCAAATATGGTAGAGAATTGTTATTACTTGTCTTAAATCACCCTTTGAACTTGAACTAGTTTCATTTATGCAAAACTATGGTTTTCCAAAACTGAAATGAAAGACCAATAGGATGAAGCCATTCTCGAGGAAAGTTCAAGGAAGTGTTTCTTTTTTGGCCAAGGGGCAGAGCAATTAACAAAGGTTGTGCATTGTCTGCTGCACCCAGTACTTGAATGGCGGGGGAACTTGCGTCGTGCGTTCATTTTCTTCCATTTGGAAGGTTTGTTACATTTTTCATTTTTCTGCATGTCCTTTGTTTAGTGTTATATTGAACGCAAAACAAGGTTGCCATTACTATGTGAACATTAGTTGATATTCAAGTGCTATTGTCTTGAGATGTCTTTTACAAATCGTATACGGAATTTCTCATTTAGTAAAGTTTAGTTGATTTAAACAATTTGTTGAAGGTTGGAATTGCTTCAATGGTAACAAAGTTGATGATTAAATGGCATCATCCATTGGATCATAGATATTTTAAGAAATTTTCAATTCATACAAGGACTCTTTTAGAGATAATCTTACCTACACACTTTAATAGAATTGTCACGTGTCTTGTCAGTAAACATATGATCAATGAACAAAATGAAGTTATAATAAGATTGTCAATTTGAATTGATAAAGTATCCATTCTTGTGTACCTTAACAAACATAAATACATTTAGGCAAGTATTCTATAACCGTGTATATGGTTCTTTTGATGAATAAAGATATTGATAGAAGTCAATTGTATAACACGATCTACATATTTGAAAGTTTGTCACCTAGACCAATTTGTTGATGAAATTGAGTATTACTTTTATGTTCCATTATTGACAACACTAATACGTTACCTCAAGTAGATTGTCACTAATAATTCTAATAAATACATAGTCTTAGTGTGAATGTCTCCTAATTAAGAGATCTGTGATCAATGACTTACAAATTATCGATATCATGATTTTAACTTCGATCCAAAATATATTGATGACCACCAAAAAAAAAAGATCACTACATGTTAGTCAAAATATGACCATAATCAATCTCCAAACTATTTTCTTAACTTTTCTCATTGGAGGAGGGAGTTTTTTCTCAATCATTCATCAATTGAAATAGCCTTTTTTTTTTCCTCCATCTTTCAATCTTGAGACAATAATTTTAATTAGAAAGCCATCTTTATTAATAAAAGAGAACGTGCACAATTTCTTATTTGATTCAATAGTGAGGTCTTCTATTTTCTTGTTTTAGTTTCTTTGAATCATTTTTCAATTTTCTTAGGCTTTGTCCACCCGTACAAAAACCCAAGAAATTTATAGCTGTCAATGGACCTATTCGAAATCATCAATTAATTTGGTCCTATGAATTTTCTTTTTCTTGTAACACTTGTATTTTACAAAGGAAAACTAGTCTAATATGCAAATTGGGTGATGTACAAAGCAAAATTGCAAAGTTAGTTTCTATTTTGATCGTCAGGGAACCCCCAATGAAACAATTTGAGTGCAAAAACACGGACGTTGTCTTTTCTGAAATATAAAAGAAAAAAAGGTAATAAAAACGCATTATTTTGAAAATAAATGAATCTGAGATTCTTGAGTGATAAGGAGCAGCAGAGAAGCATTTTCACAACTGGGTTGATCATTCAGAAGAACTGGCAGATTGTACGCTTCTTCTGGTTAGTGTAATATTTCCCTCTTTACCTCAAGAATCGGGAAATAAACGTAGCATGATGGTGTTCAACTATTTTTGCCTCCTTCAATTTCAGGTTGCTTGTGTTGAAACTTCATTTGTTATTCAATAGATTATTTAGCAGTCTAAGAGTATATAACTGACCAACTTGAGAGAGATTATAATCAAATGCCCTGTTATGATAGATTTTCTGGTGTGGTTGTGGTACTCGACGGAAATTTGAGAATTACATGTCACAGTATGCGTTTTCTTCCATGGGTTAAGATTTAAACTAAAAGGTTCTATGGGGGGATGACATAAATTTGCATAATATTTGTTTTCCAAGTTGCTCGATGATGTGAAGTTGGATGGACGGTTATTATTTGTTAAGTATGATAATTTAGGGTTAAATATTTTGGAGTTGGGAAGGATGGTGTTCGAATAGACTGATTTTGATGAGTTATAAGGTGAGACTTCGTCCGTCTTTTCTTGATTTACCATCGTGTGATTAGCTATGTCAGTTTTTAGGACTTCCAATCAGAAGGAAGATTGACACAGTAATAGAATTATAATTCGTTCTTTTTTTTCTTCTTTTTAAATAAAACTAAAAGCAATCTTTGAGACCCTGTCGATGGATTACAAATTTACAAGTGATTCCACTGTTCAATTTCTTAAGAGAGGCATGTTGTCTTTTGTCTGTCCGAGAGAATGTACTGATGCTAGATAAATGATCGGATATGATCTACAGCTCAATTAAATCTTCTTCTAGTTCTAAATAATATCTTAAGGCTTGCTCTTGAAATTCACAGATGTGCCCCCATTGTGATGAATTCTCTCATGGTGGCTGCAGAAAAGTTGGATCAATCATAGAGGAAAAGAAGAACAATGATGGCTCGTGTTGCTTAAATTACCCAAGGGGCTTTTCCCGGATATCAACTGTTAGTACAATGCCTGAAGGTTCAAAATCTAATGTAGTATATAAGAGAAAGAAACTGCGAGGCAATTCTGATTCCAGGTTGTTGGCTAATGGGACAGATTGTATTTCTTTGATTAGTTGTGATGGTCATTTGGTCGAAGACAAAGAGCAAGCTACAGCTTCCCGGCATAACCACAAGAGTGAAATTGTTGGAAATGTTATCCCTCTTCCTGCTTACGATGGAAAAACTCATGTTTCAGAACTAGAATCTGTCAATGGATGTACCATTGGGGAAGGGCATGGTTCCGACGAAACACTTAATAATAACCTGCAAAAAAATTTGGAGGTCGACAGCATAAATGATAGCTGCTCCTCATCAAAGTCAAACATGGAACTTGTTTCAACTTCTTTGAAGGTTGAAGTGGATGACACAGGCGAGTGCTCCTCTTCTAGTATGCGAGTTATGGATGATGTCATCGAGGATATATCGGGAAGAGATCTATGCATCTCTATCCTTAGAAGCAATGGGCTTCTATCTTCTATGGCTCATGCTCCTGAGGAAGAAAGCGACTTTAGAAGTGACAATAATTGTTTTCGACTGTGCAAAACTTGTGGCTCTTCAGAATCAGTCTTGAAGATGTTAATTTGTGATCATTGTGAAGATGCATTTCACGTCTCTTGTTCCAATCATCGCATGAAGAAAGTGTCAAATGATGAGTGGTATTGCAATTCATGTTTGAAAAAGAAGCATAAAGTTTTGAAGGAAACAATTACGAAGAAATTTGCAAACATCTCGAGTAGAAATGGATCCTCTAAGGGTGAATCAAATTCAATAGCATTAATGTTAAAGGACACGGAACCATATACAACTGGTGTTCGCATTGGCAAAGGTTTTCAAGCAGAAGTTCCGGATTGGTCTGGCCCGATTTTTGAGTATGTTATTTTCTTTAATTATATATTTTGTCTTCATGCAAACATGAAATGATGTCTTTGTTAGGTAAGCATAGAATGGATGTTATTTTAAATAATAAAAAAACTAAATTGCATTCCACGTAGTGAAAAAAAACTGAGGTCTTAAAGTGATATCAAAAGTATTAGTTGAAAGGTAGTAGTAGTTGTTGCCCATGGGCCATGACAATCCCTATTAATAAAATGCTTTCATGAAAGGATCGAAAATTATAGACCAGTTCTTTGCAGCCTTATGGAATATTTAGCTGGAGCGAGATAGGAGAGTTGTTAGAGGTGTGGAGGGTTCTTGGAGTGAGGTTCGGGCTTTGGCTAGGTTCAATGCCTCTATTTTGGTCTTGTAACTAAGGATTTTAGTGTTTATCCTTTATCTCTATTCACATATTTCTTTTTGGTTTGTTAGCCTTTCCTTTTTCACTCTTTTTGTCTTTTGGCTTTTCTTTTTTTGTATTACCCTCGTATATTCTTTCGTTGGAAAGTTGGATTTTCATTTTTTAAAAATAGAAATGGTGTTGATAGCAAATGAACTAGTGGATGATTATTCTTTTGTTATACTGTTAGTATTCGGATCAATTTATGCACCATTGACTATATTCATTGGCAATTTGTCTAACCCTGCTACATTTTAATGTCATAATATTGAAATTGGCCTTTTGTAAATTTGAATAGTTTATTGTCTTTTGCTCTGGTGAGGAATGGTCTTTCCAAATATGAAGTGTTTATTATCTTTCTTTGAAATCATTTAGGTCTTAAGATTAACAGAGGAAAGAGTTCAATCATTGGCTTCAATTGTGATATCTCTAAGCTGAATATTTGGACTTCTTTTGTGGGTTGTAAGTTGAATCATCTTTCTTCCCTGTACCTTGAGCTCCCTCTAGGTCATAATTTGAGGTATGTTAAAGAATTTTGTCTTGGAAAGGGTTAAAAAATGTCTCTCTTCTTGGAAAATAGCCTTCTTTTTTAGGGAGGGAGACTAGGGCTTTCAAGCTGTCTTTTAGGATTTTGATTTACTTCCTCTCCTTTTTCAAAATCCCAATGTTGGTGAGAATTTTTTTGAATAAGATCATGAGGGATTTCTTATGGGAGGGAGTTGAGGGAGGGGGGGTCATTTAGTCGGTTAGGAGGTGATCTCGAGGCCATTAGAGGTTGGCTGATTGAGTCTTTGTAACCTAAGACATCAAAATTAGGCATTGTTGGCTAAATGGTTATGACGCTTCTTTCGAGAACCTACCGCCTTGTGGCATAGGGTCATCATGAGCAAGTTCGATCTGCAGCCCTTTAAGTGGGTCTTTGGCAGAAGTAGTAGGCTTATGGGATCTTTTAAAAACCTCTGGTGAGCTATCTCTTCTGTTTTTCTCTCTTTTTATCAGATTGTGAATTGTTCCATTGGGGATGACTCGAATACCTATTCTTGGAAGGATTGTTGGATGGGAGAGAAACCTCTTTGCTTGATTTTTCCTCATCCATACCGTCTTTCAGATATGAGACTGCAGTCTATGGAGCCTTAATTTTGTGCCCTCGAGCGATTCTGCATCTATCGTATTGGGGTTTAGTTGTCCTTTGACGCACAAGGAGTTGTTGGAGGTTTTAGCTTTACCCTTTTTGTGGAGGGATTCCCATATTTGTCGGGGGAGGAGGGGCCTTTGTGTATGGACTCCTTGCCCCAAGGGATTTTCTTGCCCCTTTCTCACACTTGATACCCCTTTGTTTTTCTCGCTTTGGAAGGTTAAAATTCCTAAGAAAACCAAATTCTTTGTTCAACAGATCTTGCATGGGAAAATTAATACTTTAGACCGTATGCACCATTCTTTCTTCTTGGGGCCTTTGTGGTGCACCTTTGCAGAGGATCGTCAAAATACCTTAACCCTATCCTTTGGAGCTATTAGTTTATTCAATCGATTTAGTCACGATTTTTGGAGTCTTGCAGAGTTTCTATGGCGTGTAACAAAGATTGCAAGGCTATGCTAGAGAGGGTTCTGTTGTATCTTCCCTCCCAGGATTAGGGCAAATTTTTTTGGCAAACTTGTTTCTTCACCATTTTGAGGAGCATTTGGTTTGAAATAGATAGCACAACTTTTAGAGGGGGAGAGAGATCCTTGGAGGAGATGTGGGATACAATTAGATTTAATACACCCTTGTAGTTTTTTGGAGTCTATTAGTGGGACTTTTTTTTTTGTATGCATATTCTTTTATTTTTCTCAATGAAAGACTCAATTTCTTATAAAAAAAAAAAAAATCATTGGTGGTCACCATGGTGTTTGAACCCATTTCCTAAAGTACTTCTAATTTTACCCTTGCTTTACTGATGGAGGATTATAGGTTTAGAAAGGTGGGATTTTAAGTATTTCATATCTCCACGAAATAGTTGTTTCTTATTAATAAAAGAAAAAATTTAAAGAAAACATATGGTAGAGTTGATTGGAAATTTTTGTCACCGGCTATTAATTAAAAAAGGTTTTGAATGACATGTTGATATAGGAATGCATTGATGGGATGAACTTCTCCATTTTTGTTAATGGGAGGCCAAGAGGAAGAATAGATGCAGCCAATGGTTTGAGATAAATGGACCCTTGTCATTTTTTTCTCTTTTTAATTGTAGGCGATGTCTGAAGTAGTTTATTTGACCATGGTATGGTTGGTGGTTGGTTGGGGGGATGGCATGTTAGGAAAGAGAAAACTCTACGTTCCACTCACATCTTGCTGATGATACTTCACTTTTATGTAAAAGTGATGATTCTAAGATTGGCAATTTATTCATAATCTTAAAATTATTTGAGACAATGCTGGGTGATGATAAATTTTGAGAGGTCGCAAGTAGAATGGAATGGGGGAGGTTGTAGGAGCTTAGGATGCTGTGCTAATGTCCTCCTTTGTCTTACTTAACAAATGCCCTAGGTGGAAGCCTTAAAAAGGTAGATTTTGGAACCTTATTCAAGAAGGATATTAAGAAAGTTGGGGAAGTGGAAATATTTTTGCTTATCATTAGATGGCTGATTAACACCATGCCAAGTTGTTCTATCTAGTCTACCCACACATTCATGATGTGATCATGACTTTCCCTAGGTTCCTTGAGCTAGAACAAGTCTAAGGTCCTACACGCATCACTTTATGTCCATTTTTTTTTTTGTGGATTCCAAGGAAAGTGGCATTGATGATATAGAAAGAAAGGTAAAGACCTTTCTAACACCATGCCAAGTTGTTCTATCTAGCCTACCCACATACTTCATGTCCTTTTTTTTTTAAAATTCCGAGGAGAGTGGCATTGATAATATAGAAAGAAAGGCACAGACCTTTCTTTGGGAAGGAAACAAGAAAGGAAGCTTGAATATTCTTGTTAATGATACATATCCGTTCTCTCCAAACAGCTTTAGAGATTTACCATGGAAAAGGAGGCTTTTTGGACGAAGGCGGTGGCTGTCACGTATGGTGTCCTCAAAGGTGGTTGGTGGTCTCTCCCTAATATCTCCATGAATTCCAGAGGTCCTTGGAGAGAGATTCTCAAAGTTGTGTTGGCTTCTAGAATTAACTTTATTGTGAGTAATGGTCGACTTAATACTCAAATTTGGGAGGATAGGTGGAAGGGCAACTATTCTCTTTCAATTATTTTCCCTAAATTTGATCTTAATAGCAAAAACATCATTATCAGTCAAGTTTGCAATCCCTCAAATGCTACTTGGGACCTTAATTTCGTTAGAAGCCTCAATTATTTGGGGAAGGCTGGATTTCCCTTCTGGATTCTCTCTTACTTTGCTGTAAACACACTGATGATATATGGAAGTTATTAGGATTTTTAATGTTAAATTGCTCCTCCAGTGTCTTAGTCAAGAAGCCCCCCATATATGGAAGTGGTTGTGTGCTGGTTTTGGGATTTATGATGTTAAATTGCTCCTGCAATGTCTTAGTCGTGATGCCACGTCCTCGAGAGCTTCTAGGCTAGGTTTTTAAATGTTAAATGCTAGCTTGTGCAGATGGGTTGGAAGGACAAAGGCTCAAAGAAAGTGAAAATCTTCATTTAGGAGCTCCTATTGCGTGGCATTAATACATATGACTTAATCTAAAGAAAAGAATCCCAATATTGCTCTTCCTTCAAGCTATTGCTTTATGTGCGAAAAGATCAATGAATCTCAAAGCCAACTCTTTTCATCCATTGCCCTTTGGCATACTAGTTGGATTCACCTTACCAACTCTTTTGGATGGTCAGCCTTGATTTGTAGAGATATTCAAACCTTTCTCCCTTCTTTCTCGGCAGAAATCAATTCAAAGATGAAGCGAAAACTATTTGGTTGAGAATATTATAGGAGCGTTTCTTTGGACCTTTTGGAATGAAAGAAACAGTGTAATCTTTTAGAATGAAGAAAACTCTCCCGCTTTTTTTATGGGAGTAGAATTTTTTTAAACTGCCACCTGGTGCAAACTTTATTCTTCTTTTTATAACAATAGGTTGAATACGATTTGTACTAGATCTGTTTCATTCGTGCCTTCCTTTGGACAACATGGAATGAGAGAAATGCTCAGATCTTCACTGATAAATACCATTGTTACAATTCTTTTTTGGAGTTGCTCACTTCTACGACTTTCACTTGGTGTAAATTGTCGCTTCTCTTATGTAATTATAGTTTATTATCTTTTATTGCTAACTAGAAAGTCTTTTGTAAGTTATCTCAGCTTTGTTTTTTCCTTCTTGCAAGCATTTCACATATCAATAAAATGATATCTTTTTCAAAAAAAAAAGAATATGATTTGTTCTAGTTATCTCTTATCAAAACAAAGGGTTTTCCTGGACATTTTTACTACTATGGAAGATTTCTGGTGCTTAGGTTGATTTTCCAGGCGTACTGTGTCAAATATTTGTAAGCTTGATATTTTTTTTTTTGCCAATTTGAACCTTTTATATACATCTTTTATTTTTTATTGATGTTAGTTTGTTTCCAATAGTATATACCAAGGACGTATTTCCTTATTGTTTTTACATGGTTAGCATTTTTTTTGTTTCCTGTAATAAAAAAACAAGAAAAAAAGGGTAGCTCCTTATGAGTTTGTTCAAGTTTGTATAACTGCAACATATTTGATTGCTCTGGCAAAAAGTTCATCTTGCACCTGCAAGTTTGGTGGTATTGATGGTGTCTACTGTGGGATTTCTGGAATTTTGGTATTATAGCGGCCATGCTTGTAGAACAAAAGTAACATGGACAGTGAAGTGGTGCATCTAGATTTCTCCATAGATTGTGCTTTGGTGTAGTTTTTCTTCCGTCCAAGCTAGGCTGAACAAATATAGGTTTTTGTTATTTTCTTTTTGCACATATAATTGCGGAAGGTCTTGTTGGTACGAGGGTTAGTCTCATTACTTTGCCATTTGTGAGTCTGTACATTAGACTTATTAAATAGTCGTAAAACTACATGCTTTTGAGATGGTTTAAGTCATGGTTACCTACCCAAGACACTTCTTTTTTGGGGTATTTTTTTCTTACATTAGTTGTTAGTTGGAAAGTTAGTAGGAGATCAGTTGAGGCGCATAATGGCAAAAGTTATCTTGAACCGTCATGATTATCTCAAAGAGAAAAGCAAAGAAAACAAAAACATTGTTTACAGTAAAACCTTTACTTGACATGATTAGGAGAAAGCGTACAAGTACAACGATAGGATGCAGCATTTATCCTTAAATTCCAGGTCACATTTCTTTTTGTTTCTTAAAGCATATATTTCTTTTGGGCTGATGTAGTGATACTGATACCATCGATGAGCCACTGGAAATGGATCCTTCAGAATCTTTTCTTATGCATGTAAGGCATCGTCTTGTGTTAGTTTTCATTTAGTAAGAGTTTATAAATCGATGAAAAATAGTGACATGGCTTCCTACTTTCCGACCAACAAAATAATAGGAGCAGAGTACCAATAAACCTTGTAGATTGAGCACTATTGGAAATTGGCTTCAATGTCAACAAATTATAGATGGAGTGGGTGGTGTTAATGGAGCCATATGTGGCAAGTGGCGCAGGTAATGAACATGATATATTATTGTATGCTGCGCTATCATTCTCTCTCTCTTTTTAATTAATATCTTGTTTAAATTTAGGAACTTATAATTTGTTCGGTATGTTATTGATTGCCATTACATTAACACGTTCACATGTTTCAGCTGAAACTTTGCAATCAGAAACAGTCTTTTTTTTTCCCTTTTTTTTTATTCTTATATTTTGAACAAGAAACAAACCTTTTATTTTATTGATAGTTGAGAAGTGAAAAAAAAAATCAAGCAAAACAAGACTACTAAACTACTAAAGGTAGTCGAAAGAGAATTATAGAAAAATCTAAAGTAGAATGAAGAACTAAAGACCTTGAACCCTCATAAAGGCTCCCAATTATTATGAATTTCATTGTAAGGTTGGTTGACAAAAATAGAGGATAAAGATCACCATCTTGAGGATTTAAACTTTATCAAATCAGCACATTCATTCCAAATAAGGAACTTGTCGTCAAATATTGTCGATATCTTTCAAACTAGATTTCCGATAGAGTGGAAACCAAACTTAAAATTGCAAATACTATTGAATGGTAAATTGAGGCAGGATTAACATCCTGTTTATGTTTCAGGATTTCCATACTTTACAAAAGATGAAAGTTATTGTCCTTCATGTTGTTTAGGTTATTGTGTGTTCTTCAAATAGCTGATTGTTTAAATGTTTAAATGTTTGCCAGGAAATCAACTTTATGCTCATGTTTAGTCAGTTGTCATCATATTATCCCAAACTTCTGAGCTAGGGGATGATATCCTGATCTACCTTTTCTTTTTCATCGTTATATTGATTGTTCATGATTTCAAATCTTTTTGTTTAATTTGTGAACATGCCAAATCTTGAGTCATAACTTGGCATCGTAGGGCTCCTCTTTTTGAAGTCCAAACTGATGATTGGGAATGCTTCTGCTCTATCCTCTGGGATCCAACACATGCTGACTGTGCTGTACCTCAGGTGAAATGACCTCGATACGGGGTCTCTCTCTTCCTTTGATCTTGTGCACACAATTCTTCTGCAGACACAACGTTCTCTTAGGAATTCGCTTTATTTTCAAGAGGCCATTTTGAAATCTTGGATGTTCATTCTGTCATTCACATGTTTATTGTGCGGCAATATGGGCACCTAACATCTCGAGATGCCTATGGAAGGGGCCGTAAAAGGCTTTTTTGATCATCTTCTCAACCATGTGGTTCTAAGATTCCCATTGATCACTTATAGCAGCCAATAGTATATTAAAGATCCTACATGACAATCAAATGTCGTATGGGTTCCATGAGATTAGTTGAGGTGTATGTAAATAGACATCTCTTTGATCTCATTCTTTGACCCATATGTTTCTAATCTTCTTAGAGAGAAGACATCTAGTTATAACATTCTTATATTCTTTTATTCATTTAGTTTATCTATCATTCTTTTTTTCTCATATTTAATTTCATAGAAAGCAATTAATATACTATTTTACCAGTAAGTTTTCTTTGTACAATTAA
>JAOANK020000022.1:9591313-9611441 GCA_026257165.2 Telfairia occidentalis | reverse complement strand
GGGGGAATGTGAAGAAAACGAGAGGAAGAGAGCAAGGATGGTTGACTCTAGGGTACAAGGCAAAGAACATATAGATAAGATGGATGGATCGATATAGTTTACCCAAATATCTACCATAGGTTTTCTTCATTTTTTTAATGATTGGAACCAAAAACAATACTTAAGAGTTTATTTCTTGACTCATATATCTATATATATTTCATGGTAAATGACATTTCATCGATGAGATGAAATATGGAAAATGAAAAAATTTAAAAAGCATCGCCAATGAGCTAACGGATTATGAAAACCCTTCTACTTAGTCAAAATATCTTTTAACTTGTAGTTGTGTGTGTGCGTGCCCCGGGGGGGCGGGGGGCATTCCAAGGAGACTCCATGGTAGTTGAAGGTTTGGATATTTTTTTCTAATCATAAAGTCCAAAAAAGAGCCTTGGATAAATGAAGCCAAAGGAGTTCTTTTTCTCTCATGAAAGGGTGGCCCACCAAAATAGAGCAAAGGAGGGAAATCGCATTGTTTTGTAGAGCCAATTCCCAACTACATCAGTTATATTGTTCGATATATCTATGAATGCTGGAAATTTTGCATGCATTTTATCATTTTTCACATCTATGATAGATCACTTAGCCCCACCCATCATCTATATAATACTAAACAATTACCTGTCTATTGTATTTTATTTATTGAAATAGTTTCACCCCCTCTCTGCTTCTTGATCTTGATTCTGCACTGCAGAATTGCCACTTATAATTAATAGTTTTTTTTAAAAAAAACATTCTCAAAATTTTGCATTCTTGTAAAGATAAGAAATCTCGTAATGCACATAGAGATAAGAATTTAAATGCACTAGCGTGGAGGTAGTGCATGTATATGAATAGCTTTTTCTGTCATGTACTTAATATTATTTGGGTTGAGTCCCAAAAAATTTTAACCATAAGACGTTGCAATGAATATTATTAAAGCAATTCCTTATACAAAATTGCAGGAATTGGAAACGGGTCAAGTTTTAAAACAGCTGAAGTACATTGAGATGGTATTGTCTTTTCTCTCACATACTAGTCTTTACACTACATGTGCTTTTACTGTAGATAATTTTTTAGTTAACCCTTCTTGTACATTTCTCTCTTTTTTTTCCTTGTAGAAAATTTGGAAATACCAGTATTTTTTGTACACGTTATCCAAAAACCAACTTGTTAAACTAGTGTCTTGCTGGCAATTTTAGGTGGGATGAAATGATAGATTTTGATCTTGCAAGTTGCAACTAGCGTTTAAAAAAAATCTCTAATCTCTAATCACTTTCTAACTAATGTCATGTTGCTTAATTTAAAAGGTACACCCACATTATCCTAGATCATTGTCTGTAAGGGTTGAACGAGATGTTTATGGATCAAATGAGATCCTTTATCGCTTTCATAGAGAATTGCCAACTGATTTTCTAGTTAGAGTTGGAAGGGGTTTTAAAAAAGAGTTTGCAAATTATATTTGTCTTCCTAGTCATTTTCAGTAATTTTGAAATAAGAAGTGTGGGAGTCTCCTGCATTCATCCAACCACCTTGGCAATTTGCATCCATCTTATCTCCTCCCTGAGAATTTTTTTTTATCAAAACTGAACCAGGGATTGGGAATGTTTGTACTGCAAAGAAAATTACAAGGGTACTAGGTATTCAAGAGGCTTAGTTCTCCTCCAAAATGATTTCCCACAATCTACCTGAATAAAACTTTTGCAACCTACTCTATCTGTAATCATTGTATTAATAAACTCCTTAGTTAATGACTAATATGGCCTTTTAGTGTCCTAATAATATTTTAATTTCCCTACTAATATTCGTAACGAAATCTTTTGAAAATTTTGAAAGTTCCATACACATTTTTCCCATCTTCTTATGTTTGGTTCTGATAATGTTAATTATTCTCTCTCGCTGGCTTTGTAGTTAAGGCCTCGGTTAGCTTCCAAAAGACGAAAATTGAATGAGACCAAGAGCAGAAGTGATATGCAGAACCTTACGGAGGATACAGAACTCGAAACTTGATATGGTGAGAACTGCTTGATAGTATTCAAGTGTCCGTAACTCCATTTCTCTTACAAAATCAAGTCATTCAGATTAAATTTGAGTTTTATTCTCTACGTCAAGAAGTATTGTAATAGTAATATCTTATATGTCAAATGAAGGACTAATATTATGTGTGCGAGTCATCTACCGTCTTCTTCTGCTGGCTCTTTTGTCTCTTTTTCTTTTTGAGAACGTCAGTTAAGAGAAAAGTGGGTAAATGGAAATTGCTTTTTGTTGGTGAGGAGTAGAGAAATGAAATTGGAAGAGTTCAAGATCTTTTACAGTACTGTATTTGTTTTCATTGCTGAACTTTGATTGAACACTGGTAGCTAGTAAAGTACTTTAATGATATCGTTTATGTCCAATTCATTCCTACCTTGAAAAGAAGTATAGTTTGGTGGGCTTTGGGATATGATTTTGAGAGTAGAAGTATGGGAACTATAGAAGGCTAGATGGTCTCTCTTTTCCGTTTGGATAATTGCAGGAGAGTTTGGGGTGAATTAGGTGGGGAGATCAGTGTAAGTATGAGAGGGGTAGAAGAAATGAGAACGGGAAATTACTGGGTTGTGGCTGTCTGATGTTCCATTCCAGGTGAATTTGTATTATTCTAAAAATTATTTAGTTGTAGGAGAATATACTATTAGGAGTGGGGAAAATGTTTAGTCATACCAGATTCGTTACTCATTCCATTAATACAACGAATCAACAGGTATATTATTTTATTGTGTGCGGATGTACAATTTCATTTGGAGGTACCTACTACCAAAAAAAAAAAAAAAACTTTTTTCCAGTGTAAATTGCGTAATTTGATGGTATAAACTTATAAAAATTAGTAAAGTCAAAGAAGATAATATGGTCAGAGTGAAAATAGGGGTGTTGAGTCCATTTCTTTTTCGTACCAAAAGTTTGAGTTACTTGATTGCCAAGAATGGGGTTTGATTGCTGCTGCTTTGATTCTCACCTTTCTTTGTCTTTGATTTATTGATCTATTGAGTTTTTTCTTTTTTATTTCTTATTCCTAATTTTATTTCATGAATCTTTGATATGATCTTTACGACATTCACTCCTTAAGCACTTCTACAAATGTGTAAGTAGGGTGATCAAAAGAATGGCGAGGCTATGTTAAATAAATTGTGATGCAGACCAAAAGATCAACTTGGAGTTCTCAGGACATTCAGATTTAGTTTTTCCATTATGCATACTGCTTATTCATTGATATAAATTTGTGATGACATCTGATTTTATGTGCTTCTTCTGTTTCAATTCTTATTGCATATTCTGTAAGAATCAATGATATTGCATGAGAAGTTCAATGATAATCAATGGTGTATATTTAGGATGATAGAGTTTAATGTCTTCTTATGATATGAATAATGAATATTATTATTATGTTTTGCAATTGAGGACCACTTAGATTTTTGTCGACAAGGATTCAGTATATCAGTCTAAATTTACTTGTCTCATATTATTGCTGTTGAATATCCAATACTATTAGATTTCCTTGAAAGTTTCGAACAATTGATACTCTGTAAATAGCAAGCCAATTTTTTTGTTGGCCCTAGTTGGGAACTCCACATGGGGCATTGCTAATAAAGTTTGTTCTTTCCCATTTCACTCAGAGATTTTTGAGGAAAAATTTCGACTGTTGAACATTCTTGAGATTGATTATATGATTTTAAACTAAGAAAATATTACTTAAGGTCTTGAGTATCATTTTTATACTGTAAACTACTTGTATAATAAAAACCAAAAGGAAAAAAAAAAGTGCTCGTATTATATAATAATACTCTTTAACTTTGAGTAAAATGCATCAAATTAACTCTTTCCTCGGTAATTAAAAAGCTTGATTACTTACCAGCAAATATAAGCTTCCTGTAGAATGCACATATTTATTCAATGAAAATAGATTACATCAGAAATATATATATATATATATTGTATATTATCAATCTATTTTCTTTTATTCTTCAGTATGAAAAAGACGAGCCATCCAGAATTCAGCCGCTGATGATTCTACGTTGAGATTTCCAGCACTAGAAATATCCAACTCAGAGGCTGAGATTTAAATCAATAACATTGTCACAAGTCTGACAAAAGGAATGTTCGAGTGAATATTTCCTTCATGTGCAACGTGGGAACCTGTAACATCTGATTAAAACTTTAAAAAAAAAAATATGCATTTAAGATATATCATAAGATGCCACCATTGAATAGAATTTGGTGGGGAAAAGAATCAAAGTCACTGCACAGGTTTAAGCCTTTTCCTTTAACACTGCCACAGGAACATATATTATAGACTGTTCAAACATGTGTGACCTATCTAAAATCCCATCATCTTTCTTATTTGATAGTCTAAGTAATTTCTGCTTCATTATCTCTAATCTACCCTTAATTTTACACAGTCTCTCCATCTCCACTTCTGCATCTTGACCTCCACCTCTAGCAACAAAATTAACCCTCTTCCTCACCTTTGTCTTTCTATTCTTTAGGAGATTCTTCAAGCTTATATCATCTCCAAAATCCAAACCATCCTGAATAAGGCAAATAAACATACCCAAGTTAATTTTCTTTGCAGAGTCCAGATTTGCAGTTTATAATAGGTATCTGTAATGTGTCAGTTTCTAGCTTGCATAACCAAATCAGGGAGTATTAATGTAGAAATATGCATGTTCAGTTCATTGAAATATGGGATTACAGTGATTCTAGAGGCAAGAACCACCTTCTGTAGAGGACTCAACCAAAAGTGGTGGGTTTCAATCCAAACCTATCTAATTTGTAGCTCGATTTGTAATGTAAACAAAATTTCAATATCATTTCGAAAGTTCCATGATATTTTAAGCAATTTCAGGATTTTTGACACTAATTTTTACCATAACATAACATCTACTTGACAAATTTTACAATTGAATGCTTGAAGTTGACCAACTATATCCAACACCACACAATTTTCTTCATGTAAAACTCTTTGAATTAATTATATATGTTTATCATAGTTGCATACACCCATATGGCTAACACAATCTGCAAAATGCAAATCATACATGTGTCTAGAAATGTTTTAAACATCCATGAAGTTTGCAAATTGTACGGACAAATTACGCCCCATGCTATTTAAAGTTATTGGTTTATAATGAAATTAGTGTGTAACACACAAAAAAAAGCTATGTCAATTCCACAACAAATAATGGTGAAGTTATATGGAATCATATAATTTGCTCAATTTCTTATACCACAGTGTTGGTAACTATTTTTAAATTATAAGAGATGATTTTCAACTTCACAAACTACTGAGGTAATTTGTAATCATTCTAATTTTTTTAGATATGATAAAATGTTTGCAGTCCCACAAAAATATATCACTATTTCCCTCACACAAAAAGACAAATAATCAATAAGAATGCATTTTGACTTTGAAGCATAGTATCAAATAAAGAACATAGAAATATCAGTTACAGTACTTTAAGCTCTACATAAGCTGATCTTATTTAGGTGTTATTCACTATATTGAATGAGTCTGAATCAGATACAGTAAGTCTTGTAAGGTTATTTTATCATCGTGCGACATGCGTCATATATTGTATATTAGCTCAATGTTCATTATGATAATTCCAAGAAGCCAAAAGTGAATTTTTTTTAGTTGCAGAAAAGAAATAATAGAATAGAGCAGTGGATAAGAACAAGATGATAGGGCGATAATTAATACAGGAATGCTTGCTTCCTATCCAAAATGCAGTTTATGAAAACACAAAAACTCATGTTTCAGAAAGATTCACAGAAACAGCAGTCTACTATTGCCAACATAGTTTCCTAGTTCCTCACAAACTGCTTTTCAAAACGAGAACAATATTTTGATGTTTCAAATAAACAATTTAATTAAAAACCATAACAGTTCTAACATAGGAATGCTTTTAAAATGAAAGCTTAAAGTAGTAAAGCAAAGGGAAAACGATGTCCTAAACATATTTTCAAACAAGAATCAGCCTTACATTTCAAGCATTTTTTCAATGCATTTCTTTCTGAAAACAATTTTAAACACACACCTGAATTTAAATTTCCCTCAATGCTGTTTTATCTTTTGATTATATATTGTTAAGAAGCACTAAACACACCTAGGAAAAGAAAAAAAATATTGGATTATGGGCAAATGATACCTTGTTATTATTGGAAGCTACCAGCGATGATCTTCTGTGCTGCTTTTTCTTGTAATGACTATTGTGTGACTTCAGCTGCAGTTCTTTTATCGGTGCCTCCTCTGATGCAAGAAGATTCGCAGCCTTTTCCTTTGAATCTGCTAATGTGGACGCCTTGGAAGTCTTATTAGAACTGTGGGATTGTGTTGCTCCTTCTGCCTGCTATGGAGAAGAATACGTATGAGGATCAGAATCTGAGTCTTATGCAGGCACAAAGCAGGTAAAAAAAAGCCCTTTCTTTCTTTCTTTCTTTCTTTTTATTTTTTTGGTTTAAAGAACTGCTTCTAAAGAGATCGAAGCGACCTTCATTTGCAGAAAAATAATCTTAGGAGAAGATCAGGAATGCTAATTATTTACAAGATGCCGGAAATCATAGGAAGCAGCAAAGGAACTGACAGAGCCACAAAGACACCAATCTTTATCTCACCTTTCTAGTTCTAAGTGCAGAATATCGCGCATTCTTGAACCATTTGCTGACCTGAAAATCAAATATACATATAACAAACAAAAATAAAGTTATAAATGAAAATCCAACAAAACCAACCAACCTGATTCTATGGAATTTAAATCACATCTAGAAGATGCAATTTGCATGAAACAATTATATAACTATTAGTATTTACCCGTCAAGTGAAAATGTGACACTGGAAATAGCAAACTCGCACATCAATTTGCTCAGGAATGACTTCAATTGAATTGATATTAGCGTTAAATAATATGGCTAAACATCACTCCTAAATAAACATTTTGATAACTTATTGGATTGTTGTTACCTTTTCAGCATCAAGACCCAATTCTTTTGAAAGGTTCTCCTTTACATCTCTAGAAGGAAGTTCATTATCAGCAAACACTTGGCGAAGCTTCTGGTAAGAATCATAAAGTGGATAGCACGTTAAGTTGGAGGGAGAAGCACTCTTACAAACTTTAAACAGACAAGTAGACACGCGGGATGATTAAATCTATACCGCAACAGCATAATGAGGAATTCTGAAAAATGATCTACTTTGCGAATTAATAAGTATTTTCTCTGCTTCCATGTCAATGTCTTGACTCTTTTTTTCACTTTCACAAAGAGACATAAGAGTACTTGCAGCATCACATTCCTTTTCTCTCCGTCTTCTTTTTGCAGGCCCCCAGTCTTCATCTTCACTAATTTGTTCCTGTGCTGGAGCATCCTTCCCAAACATTTCCTGACAGGAAAGGAATTACAACCTCAACTATAAATATTTATTGAACATGTCTTTAAATTTGGTTCCGGAGGATTCTATATGACCATGTTTAACACAGCAAAACCTCATCCTTTTTTTCCAACTAAAACAGAACTTTTCATCGATCAAGTGAAAAGACAAACTCATAATTTCTCTCACGAAGTTCAAAAAAGGAACCCCAAAATTTGAGTTAATTACAAAGGGAGAATAGTTACAGAAAAATTTGAGAGTCAACATGGCTTGTAACTACAATTTTTTTTTTTTAAAATGGAGGTAAGGCATCATCCCCTGTAATTCTTAGGCAATCCCTGTTGTTACTCACTGATCCCTTGACAGGGATGATGCCTTACCTCATTTTTTTAAATATATATATATATAGATATATTGTGATCATTTAATTTTCTCTGCTTCATATCTAAAGAGAAAACTTCCGCCAAATTGTCCAGCACATGACCTGTTATATGAAGTAGTATATAAAAAACGTTATGATTTATATTTTTCTACGACACCCAGGCTCAAACTTTATACAATTCAACCTAACATATTTTTTTTACTTCTTTGTAATAGGTTAACATGTATGCTCGAACAAAAAATGCCTAATGTTGCTCACTGAGTGCTCAGAGAATATTACTTTCTAGGCTTGGAAGAAATAAAGTGACGACTCATCTAAGAATGCCAAGAAACTTACGACATATAACTTTTTATAATCAACAGCCAGCCGCTGCCGACGGCCACATGCGATACCCTCTTCATTGGATTCATCATAAGCTATGCTGCAACCAGCACCAAAGTGATCTTCACATGCAATACCATCTCTATCAGTTAAATCCTCACCATCTAAAGACCAACTCAAGCTGGTTGAACTACTTGACTCCTCCAGAACATGCTTATCATTTTCTTCCCCACTTATGTTGTCACAGCCATTTTCCTTCTTATCTGGATCATAGTCATCATCTGCAGAATCATCAGAGGGCCAATCTTCCTCGTGATTAAGCAATGCATTTCCACCATCTGGGAAAGCAGCTTCTTCTTTGAAAACGTCCTATTCCAAAAAGGGTTGGTTTTATGATTACAATTGATTTTAATACAAATATCAGAAATTGTGAGAAGGAATAAATTTTAACATTAAAACAAAGATGGAAAACTGAGTTAGAAGATCTTCAAAGAAACTAACCTCCCAACTAATGTTCAATGAGAACCGAGAACCAAGATGTGCATTCATTCCTTCCAATATTTCCATCTTGCACTCGCAAAATTTGCAAAACCAACCCTGGTCTCCTGGAGGAACTATAAATAATTTGAGGAGTCAATGTCATAAGCTACCAGATCAAAGTCCAGTTTGCCAAATTCAGAAGAATAATACAGGTTGAACTTACTATTTTCTGTGTCTAATGGTGGGTCCAGACATTTTTGGTGAAAAGCGCTGTTGCATGTCCCATCGCAAAGTATAATATCATTGTCTGGAAAGGCTTCACGCAACTTGCATTTTGCACAGAATATCTACAGAAAAGAAAATAAACTTTACTGCAATAGAAAAATTTAGATACAAGCTTAATGCATCCTAAGTTTTACTGGCTCTGCATAACATTGCAAGACAGTAAATAAATGCCATAGTCGTTGGTCTTTTAAACCGACCATGGTTTAAAACTCTCCTTCACGGTTCACATTTTGCACAGTCAAAGAAGGAAGGCAGAAAAAACCAGATAAAAGCCATCCACAATATCCCAAATCCAAAAGTTATTTGAAAAATTGAAATGAGCAATAGGAAAAAGCAGAGTTTGTTGCGTCTATGCCATGAATATATCTCATTGCATGAATTTATCACAATATGATTCAGATCAATATAGTTATTTAGTTAATTTGACTTACTAAAGAACCTAAAGAATTATTTGTCAGATGTAATTAAGCTCAGCATAAAATACTTTAAACCGAACTATTTACATGTTCATGGTAGACTGATCCATCAGGAGCAATAACAGAGTCTTCAATGCATCCTACTGAACCAAGCAAATCCAGCTGGCGAATAGCATCACGGATTCCGAGTTTGCACTGTAATATTTGCTTCTTGGCTCTCTGAAGTTCCTTTTCGGGCCTGATTTTTTCTCGACTGTAGGAAATAATTATGTCGTAAAAAAAAAGCACACAGCAACAAATGGTCAGACTATTTTCTACTTTCAACACAAAGGATTCAGCTTCTTAAAGAACTTTACCATCTGATCTGAATTTGTAAAAGATTTTATTCATGGCATAATTTAAAGCGAAAGAAAGGAGAGCATATCACACTTATTGTAATTTTTTTATGCTACTGCTAATTGAAAGAATGTAGAGTATACATGACATCAATGGTGTAATAGGTTAATATGTTAGTAGTTACAGATCATTAAATTCCGTATTTGAGGCTGAAGACAGAAGCAATAGCCTCACTTCTCCAATTTTCTACTGCAGAAATGTCATTTTCATGTCATTCCCTTTGTTCGATTACATATAAGAATCAGCAGCGTATGAGGCAGAAATGAGCAAGTAATTATCAATTAGGTGTTGTTCTGTTGCAGACAGAAGAACAAAAGTTTCATTTATAATAACAAAGAAACTTTTGATGATTATTCAACTGTTTATTTTCATTAATATTATGAAAGTACAAAATTAGATCTTAGTCCGACAAACTAAAAAGTATGTGTTCCTCACATGTCTGCATTTAATTTAGTCTATCAATAATGTAGGGTATTTTTCTTCTTTACTTGTAACTCTTGGCTACTCCTAGAATGAAAAAAAAAATTACAGGTATTACACATTTTTTTTTCGTTCTCTACTAAATGTGTTGCTTTTGCACACATCCTACCATGTCCAAAGTTCAAAATAAATAAAAATAACATATCTAACATGTTTCCAATGCAACCTACAATCTTGGATAGCCTGTCCTGTTATGAAACTACAAATTAGATCTGTCAGCAGACTTGGTTTTGGCAGGGCTGTCCTGTTAAGGATGGGTAACATGTGTCAAATGCATGTTCATTTTTTAAAGAATAGCTCTGATATTAAAGCTACTAATCTCTTAGTTTTCAAGGGGAAAATTCTCAATGTATGGGGTTGTTCAAGGGAAACCAAACCTGGAAAGTAGGGAACAAAAGACTTTTGATGATTGATACAAAAAGAAAAAAAAAAGAAAAAAAAAAAAAAAAAAACTCTATATTTTGGGAGCCTAGGCTAAATGTGGCTAGTTAAACATCTGTTACAAGGATGTTTGTAATTATACCCCCCTTACATTTCAGCAAAAAGGAAATAACCTTTGCAAGTTTCCAGGCTGCTAACTTGGGAAAGTATAGAATCTCCATGACCTTTTTTGAAAATTTCATTGTCCAATCTACTTATGGTTTCTTTAAAAAGAAGATGATATATCACAAAGGGACAAATTAAAAATTCAAAGCGTCAATCCGAGCATAGCTCAGTGAATAATGACATATATTACCATCGCAGAGGTCGATGGTTCGATCCCCCATTCCTACAAATGTTGAACTCAAAAAAAACATATTAAAAATTCAAAGCTAATAGCTACAACCAGCTCCTATTAATTCCACATCATCAATTCCAAACTTTCATGATGCTTTTTCTATTCTCAGATAGAATGTCTCTCTCATCAGTTAAACACTGAATCATATTTTAAGAGCTCTCTGGACAAACTTTCTAAGAAAAAAGGGAGAAGAAGAAGAAGAAAGAAGAAAGAAAAAGCTTTCTGACCAAACTCATATCATTCCACCTCCCCCATTTCGTCCAAAAAGTGAAGAAACCTCAAATCTACCATTTTAAAGATGTGAAAATAAATGCACAAGTAAATTAAATATGGTGAGTTGTTGAAATAATACTCTTTACCTCTGGCCTTTCCAACCTTCTCCAGAGTAAGCATCTATAAGGTTCTGCTCTAGCTTCATTTTAATTATAAGGTATCTTGTTCTCCTCTTCAGGCGAGAAGCTTCATCTAACTCCACATTTTCCTTTTTTCTTTTATTCTTCCTCCTTTTCCTTTGTTGGTTTATCTTGGCCACAGGCTCACCTTTTTCTGCATTCCCTTTTGTATTAGTTGATGGCAGGGATTTTCCACCTTGAAGCTTTGACAAAAGTAACTCCGCGGAAGACTTGGTATCAAGTTTTTTTAGCAGAAATTTTTTACCAGTCAGTTGTCTAATAGTCACATTTTTATTCCCCTTGCTCAAGGATTTAGGAAGAGGTCTCCTCTTGAATGTTGAACCAATTGACTGTGAATGTGATTTCTTTCTTGATTTTTTCTGTTTGGAATGGGATATTTTGCTACACCTTTTCAACTTCAGAGGAAAGATCAACTCTGATCCAGTTTCCGATTTGGAGCGAGAACATTTGCCAGATTCCTTCTGGGTTAATCTCCTAACAGCACCTCTCATATTGATATCCAATGTACTCTCATAGAGAACTTGCACAATAAAACTGATAACTGTGACTTCAAGTGTACCTACACATGGAACTCTTGAGCAAGTCAATATTTACAGCATAAATATGGAGTTAAGAAAAGAGAGGATGTACAGCCCCCACACACCTACAGTTTTATTTGTACTTTAAGAAAATAAACTAAAGTGCTTCTTTCGTTATAAGACAAATCCAACAGCAGACGTCCACTTCTTCTTCAGCCAATGCCAAACCAATTCTTATCATAGAAAAATAACATTTTCATGGTTCTGAAGAAGAAAGCACTATCCACCATTCCCTGGTAACTATTAGTCTTGACTAGTACAGAGATGTTTTATAACCACTTGATAAACAAAGATATCTTAAAATATATACAGAGTAGATTGAAGTGTTTAAACTAGCTAAAATATATAGCCTGTCTCAGCAACTATGGTAACTGACGGATATAATGCTTCTGCAGCTCATATAGAAGATGGAATAAAGTGTACTGATACCTAGATCACCTCACAGCCTATCTCTGAAACGTAAACAAAACGGCTCAATTTAGCTGGCATATAACAACAGTCTTCTCCAATAAATGAATTAAATAAATAAAAATTACTCATTACATAGTTTCTTTAAATTCAGAAAAATGGATACGATACTCAACATAAATCAAATTTAAGGAACTGATTTGAATTTCTTATAGTTTAGTCTTAGATATGAAAACTCAAAGTGGCTGATTTGAAGACCATTTTTTCTCCTTCGTTCACTGCAGAGTCTCGTCAAACCTATTCAAAATTCAAGTCCATGGACTTCAGAAGTGCACAAGGTGTAGCAGTTAATGGTACACGAGAGTTTGGTGTGTGTGGCAAAATAGAGCACATATAATATAACTTAGTTTATACAAAATCTGTAATCAAGTTCCCCCGTGCAATTGGAAAATGGCATATTAACAAATAACAACCAGCATGCATTAAGGTAGTAACTAGTAAGTTTGAAGAAAAATTTACGTTAATCTGCCTAGAAAATTAACACTTTCAATTAAATTAGGAGAAGAAGAGTAACTTTTTTAAAGAATGTATCATCGATAATCACAAAACGACTTATGGACAACCACGAAAAGATATATGAAGATCAAGCCGCCTGTGAGCCTCAATAAACCAACTCAACAGATACCCAGAAGCTTGTTAGGCCGAATCGCCAAAAAATGTACACATATAATAATGTACGTAACATAAATCTCCAGCTAGTGAGACAAGGAACCACGGCCCGAATCCACAAAACATGAATCAAGCTTCTCCTCGCAGTTTCTCAAAAAATGCCACATTACCAACCAACATGAATTAAGGTAGTGAGTTCTTGAAGAAAAAGAAAAGCTACATTGATCTCCGCAATATAAATTTAATACTTCCAAATAAATTAGGGAAAGTAGAGTCACTTGTTTAAAGAATCAATCATCAATGATCATTCATCAATATGGCTAATGGAAGGCCGTGAAAACTATCTGAAAGATCAAGCCACTTATGATCCGTAATAGACCAATTCAACAGATACCCAGACGCTCGTTTGGCCAAAATCCCCAATAAATCCACACAAACAATTAATCTACAACGACATAAATCTTCAGGCAGACCACCAAGAATATGACAAGAAGTCGAAAAACACATAATGGAACATGATGAAACATTTGAAAGAAATTCAAGAACGAAGGGTACCTCGAAGAGATTAAAAAGAAGAGGATCTTCAAATTGAATGATCTAACAGCCATTATTTACAACAGCACACGGAAAGAAAATATAATTACGAGAGCTAATGGCAAGTAAGAAGATGCTTCTCGTACTGAATCAATGATCTGGGTTTGAAATTTCAGGCATCAAACTGCTGATTTTGGGTTTATGCTGCATTATCAGCAGCCGCCTCAGTTTCCATTTTCCTATTGATGCCAACGGTCACCGCTCTCCATATCTGCCTCTGCTCTGTGATCTCTGAACTTGGAAACTCTGTCCGAAATTGACTCGACACCAACCAAAACATAAAACATACCATAAGCAACACTCTGGATTTCTAGAGAATAAAACTGAACCCCATTTCTCTGTACACCATCAAATGCTCATCTGCAGAGTCTGTGATGAAAGGATTCGTACTAGAATGGATTTAGTGTTCCAATAACTATCGAGAATGATTGATTGACATGTTATGGAAATAAAAATGATTGTGAAATACTGAATAAAACGATTATTCAACAATTTGTCGACTGCGAAGGGAGGCTACATGTGGGAATTCCTAGCTCAAATTGAAGTACATTTCTAAGAAAAGTGCTTGGAATTGCGTCTCATTATTTTATGAACTTAAGATAAATTTTGGGTATAAAACTTGTTTGCTCCCTTTGAAATTTCTTCTACGACAGATTCTTGGCAATTGTTTATCATGTGGTAAAAATTAGATCTTTATATGAAAGAATGCTGCAGGAATTTTTTTTTTCTCCTGCGAATTATCGTATTGAATTTTGCATTCTCAAAATGAATAATACATTTAATTTAAAATGAAATTGAAAGTAGATGCATATAGTAGGTTTTTCTAATACCAGAAAATTCGAGCATATATAAGAAAATAGGTAACAAATAATATAATTATCATTTAATGTAATTTTTTTGTATGACGCAATTTGTGTAATATATTTTTGTATAACAAATAATATAAATACCAGAAAATATCGTATCATAAAATTTTCTTGAGCTTTTTCTATGGATATCTCTCTATCAAAATTTCGTGAAATATATATATTTTTTTTTCGATAAAAAATTTGTGTAATATTTGGGCAGTTTATAGTCATTTGTATGATATTTTCCTTATAAAAAAGATTTATTTCCCTTATTTTACAGGGAGAACATGCACTTAACAAATTATTAATAAGAAAATGACTTTTGAAATTCCATTATTTTTTTACTACTTTCTCTTTCCACAATAACAACCAATAACACCTTACGAATCGATTTAAAATGCAAATTAATTCTTCAATCATTTAAAATCACCCATCAAATCAAATATTGGACAATCTAATATGAAATTTGTTGGTGTAAATGTAACTTATAACTTAAATTCTATATGTGAAAATACTTCTGCACATCATTTGTTTGCAAGGATAGTTCATTAAGTAGGTATTAGCCTTTTCTTCTTCATTGTAGAGTAACTCAGCAAAATATTATCCATTACTCCTGAAGTTAAATTTTCATTGATTTCCAGCATTCCCATTGACAAACCTATTTAAACAGTACAAATGCAAATACTGTTGAAATAAAACTCATGTAAAAGGTCTTCAATATTCAATTTATTAACTCAAATAATATTCAAGTTTCAATGATTTTGCAGATTATCATGTCTATCAACAGCTGTGCGGAAAAAAAACTAGGAAGGAATTCGACTTCAGAAATTGGCTGCTTCCAAGTGTTTCATCAAATTTATCAAGGTACTTCTTGAGATTACTTTTAACAACCTGAAGAAATGAAAGACGTCAATTTCCATTTGCAGCCTGCAGCACTAGTATTCTAGGCCATCCACAAAGAATTAACCAGAGAAATATAGCATAGGCCAATATCATGTGCAAGCAAGTAAAAAAAACAACTCAAAGATGGTTGCCATATATGGTTAAGAACTCAAAGAAAAGTCTGTTTATTTCCTCTGGCACCATGTGTAAGAGAAAAATAGCATGTTTCAGCCAGTAAGACCAAGATACAAAAACATTTCGGAAACAAATTATTGAACAGAAACACCTTTGAGGCACCGCAACCCTGCAAAAATAACAAAAACGTATAAAGAAAAGGGAAAAGTTAAATTTAGGAATATATGGAAACTAAATCTTCAGCATCGAAAGAAACATGAGTTCACTACACAGTTCCATGCATAAGTAAATGCAAAATTCAAAGACCTGCATGACCAATTATGCTACGAAATAACATGCATCCTGCATTTTTCAGCCCAGGAGAGATTGTCATGAATACATAGACTCAACTCAACACAACTAAAAACTAAGTTACATTGGGCGAGGATTGGTCGATACAAGTCCAGACTTGTGATCCATTAGATTATTCATCGCTTTGCAGTTATTTGCACAGAATGCAATGAGAGGATGTTTAAATTCTGGCAAGGTAACCCATACAATGAACATCTAGCATGGATATTTTGCTCCCTTAGGTAACCTCTAGATACTTCTTAATCCTTATCAGCCTCTTACAATCACTCTACTACTGCCTCTCCCCTTAACGCTTTAAGCAGCCAAAGCACAAACGACAACAGATCTCAACATGTCTAAAAAGCAATAAGAAGACAGCAGTGGGAAAGCTACAAAATTTTATTCTTAAAAAATACAATGGTCTTACTAGTACTGTATGAGCATCGATGTTGTTTTTTAGGCTCTTATTATGGAAAATATGCATATCCTAACACATGTTTCTTTCAACAGGCAACTATAAGAAATTATTAAGTGCACTGAGATGTCCTACTCCTAATTTATGAGTAAAAAGTGAATACAGACAAACTCAAAACTGCATGGCCAGACCTGAAGGTGAATGATACTCGCATGCACCACAAACACCAATCATTAAAATTTGAAAGAAGAAAAATCTCACTACTTAGTGTTTATATGTTCCATAGAAAAGCACAATCATTTAACGGTAACGTGTATTATCTACTCTTTCTTTGACCTTTTAAGCACCAAACACACAGACTAAACTGATTTCAGTATTATAAGCAATGAAGATTGAAAATGGTGCAAATGCATGTACTAAATGCATGTCATTTTAAGTACGGAAAGTTAAACTTGCTGGCACCAAAATTCCAGAAGTTACACCTCGAGCCTGTGAGTTTGTAAGAGCCAAGTACATATGCCATAGAAGCTAGGTTATGGGCGGTGAATCTGCCTGCTTTACACTTGAGCAGTCATATTCACGGTCAGTTAAACACAAACAACTTGAGACTGCCGGTTATGCCAGAATTTCCTTAGGAAGAAATTAAAGATAGTGGATTATGCATGCACCTGAACCAGATTCTATGAGAACAGAAAACGTAAATACATATTCTATAATGCAACGATCTATTGAAAATGGGTTCGGTAAGTTGAAATATAAACAAGAGAAGAAAATAAAAACTACCAACTGCCATAGAATCTTTTTTTAATCCAAATAATTGCTTCATACGGAATAGAATAACACATTCTTCAACACTAATTCCTTTTTCTCCAAATCAAAATGTTGTGAGCAACATGGACGCATGGAAATTCTCGCAAGCAAAAACCTCGGTACAAGTATCATGTGCTGAATGCTCTCATAAAATTAAAAGATCCCACGGGAAACCATATTCGTTACGAATTAAAAATATTCATCATAACAGACGGGAAAAAAAGTAACTAACAATATCATTCAAGCACCAGCATTGACTGAATGCAGCATAATAGTAACGAATGTTCTAAAAAACTCGATGCATCCAAACTCAGTTCACACAGATGATGACAATGAAAAATGGAAACAGATTCCACCGAGCAGATAAATTCGAAGTTTTAGAATACAAAGACCCATTTATATAGACGAATGAATTGGACCCTAATTGATCGATCCAAAAAGACCCAAAAATATATAGCACGACTTGGTCTATAGGATCCCTAATTGCTCGATCCAACCTACGAAAAAATACTCCACATTTGAACCCGTACCTCAGGATAGAGAGCTCGATCAGTGGCCACCGTGCTCTTTGGCGTGTTGCTGATGTTCAAGGTGGCGTCGTTCCTCAGGGAGAGCAACGAGGTAGGAAAAAGCCATACCACCAAAGCAGACATGGTACAGAGGGTCAATAGAGCCGGTCTGAATGTACTTGGCGTTGTAATTGTCGAGACTTCTCTGCACCGCCTTCTTAACGTAGTCAATGGAGAGCATTGGCTTGACGTAGCCAGGCAGCTCCTTAACCTTCAAGCCCTTGATTTCTGAGAAGAATTGCTTCATCGCCATCTCTGCCTCGATTTGCAGAGAAAATCAAATCCAAACCCTAACCCTAAAATGCAAGATCGGGATCGAAACTTGGGAATAAGCGTTGATACAGGCGAGAGATCGATTGCGCGAAAGAAGTTGCTACAGTAGTTCCATTTGGTTGCATTAGAATGGATGGCATTTCAATCGTGGCCGTTTAGTAATTCAGCCCCGCTTCTCGATCGGACGTTCTAGATTTTGACAAATTTTGGCTGGGGATTGGCTCAAGCATCTCTATTTGGACGAATAATAATGGTACACGTTTGCAATGACTTTTGGTCAATTACATTTTTTTTTTTTGAAGAAATTTTGGTCAATTACATTAGATCAAGGATTAAATCATCAATTATATAATTGCTAGTCTCAATTTAATAAAAATCCATAAAAGGGGATTTTGACCAATATTTCTAAGAAAAATTATAGAATCCAACAAATATTTTTTAAATTATTTGAATTTATAAGTATTTTATATTTTTAAATGGATTATAATTATAATGCATGTTGACAATATTTATATTTATATTAATTTTTGGGCTCTTGTAAATTTGGCAAAAAAATAAATAAGATACAAATTTAGCAATGTTTTACAAATATAATAAAAAATCTAACTGTTTTTATAAGTCGTGCGATTTTATATTAGGTATATCAATAGTATACCATAAGCTCGTATAATACTTATGTTAAATTCTTAATTTATCAAAACATTGACATCTTGACAAAATCTCTATTTATTGCATTAGATTAAATTTAAATCCAATACCAACAAAAAAAATACATCCAACATTCATTAAAATATTATCATGAGATGATATTTGAATGACTAAAAATTAGTTTACATTTATCTCAATTTTGTTTTTTTTAAATATACTAATGTGTTTAAATCACTCGTATGTGTTTTTTTTTCTCTTCCAACTTTCAAGTTTTTTTTGCTGAACAAAACTTTCAAGTTTTGAATAATTTCAAAAACATTTTTATTTTTTGAAATTATATCAAAATGAATTAAATGAAAGTATATATTCACATTATTAATATAATATGTATTATTTATCAATCGCATTGTTTTGCTACATAGCTCAACTTATCAAATACAACAAAAAAGTGATAACTTATATAAAATACATCTGAACTTTGTGTAGTTTGTTTCAAAAAGATCTTTCTACTTTAAAAATTTTCAATATTATTCTTGAAATTTGCTAATCGTTTCAAAACTATCATTTAACTAAAATTTGGTTAAAATCTTAACAGAAAACTGAGGCGGTTATCTCCATATGTAGAAGATGACACCTGACCTCACTTAAAAATTGAGGCAAATCTATTACTTGAAAAAGAAAAAAAACGTGAAGAAAAGGTTTACACTTTGTTGAAGAAAAACAAAGAAATAGGGAAAAAAAAACCCGACGGTTAATTTTTTTTTCTTATAAATCGATGAGTTTTTCTCAATTTTTAAGCGAGGTCATGTCATTTTTCACTAGGACACTTTGTTGGCACCCCACCTCATAAGTTTCTAACCGAGTTTTAGTTAAAGGGTAACTGTGAAAAGTTTAGGGATAGTATTGAAAATTTTAAAAGTATAGAAGTATTTTTTAAATAAACTACAAAGTTCAAATGTATTTTATATAATTGAACAAAAAAAACATATCACCCACTCTCGCGTATGATTGAACTAAAAAAATGTATTATTTAAAGAGTCATGATGAAAATAGTCACCAATTTTGTCATATCAAAACTCAAATTCCCACTTCAATTAGAAAAATAATCAATTTTTACTCTAAATCTAGCTTCTTTTTTGTTGAGTTCAACAACATATGGGATATAGGAATATGAACCCATGATCTATTAGTCATAAAGACATGCTTTAGCCAATTGAGTTATGCTCGGTTTGGCCTCTAAACTTAACGAGACTATTACCCTTAATTTTCAATTTTATCAAATTGTGACGTAATCTTTACATTAAGCATTAAGATGTGTTACAAATTTTATCTTATTATAACTTATCGATTAAAAAAGTTTTGGAAAAAAATATTATCACCTGTCTTTAATAAATATACAACATATATTTGATATGAAATTGATATGATTCAAACATTTTTTTTGTGGGTGTGTGATAAAACCAGAAGTCTAGGATGAAAATAGTTGCCTTTGTTGTGAAATTGGGGATCAAAACGAGGCACCATGAGAACAAATATCGAGAAATTATAATATTTAGAATAAAAGAAGAATATGAAATAAAATGGAATTTGGAGATTGGAAA
>JAOANK020000022.1:9572960-9591213 GCA_026257165.2 Telfairia occidentalis | reverse complement strand
CCACTATTTATAGGCAATTTGGTAATCATGATGTAGATAAACTTGGACACTAAGAGCAAGTAATCTTTGGACACATGAAATAATGGATAGATATTGACAATAGCACATGGGATAATAGAAGATGAAGTAATGGGAGATGTTTTCTAGATAATGAACATCTATTTTATATTTTTCATAATAACCTTGTTTTAATTATGAAACACGCACCGTAGATATTTTGGCGGAATTTACGAAATAATAAATAATTTCCAGATAATTTCACGACGATATATATTAATATATAAATTGCAGATAAATCAGACGAAAAAGAGAGAATTTATTTTGCCAGATTACTACTCATCGTGGAATCTGAAGTTCGTTCGGCAACCCATAGCTTAAGGTAAAGAAAACTTGACGATTTATACCGCTAAAATTTCATCTGGTTTCTTCGCATGGCCCGAATTCTATCTCTATCGCAATCTTTCCTTTGCTCCAAGTTGCAATATTCCTCTTTCAAATCATCGCTGTTGATTTCTTCTTCCTTTGCCCTCGGTCATCGGAACCGCTCTACACGTTCCGGCAAGGTCAAATTCATCGAGATTGACCTCGAATCGTCGTCTTTCGGAGGCGATTCCGAAGTTCTGGCCATTAGGAAGCTGGACGACTTTGTACAGAAGATTATTGTCGAGCGATCGACTCCTGATTGGCTTCCTTTTGTACCCGGTTCGTCATTTTGGGTTCCTCCTCGCCGTAACAAACCACGCAAGGTGGTCGACCTTTTCGATAAATTGGTTGAACCTCTCACCAAGGAGGAGTCTCCTTCTCTGGCGAACGCCCGTGGTTGGCCCTGCTTAGACTTTTTCGCTAAAGGTATTAACAAATTTTATATATTTTTACCGATCGTGTCATTTTTTCGGTTGATATTTGTTTAGAGGTTGATTAATGCGGGGAAGGATGATTGAAAGTGATGGTTTTTCAGCCTTATTAGTTCTATCGCTTGTACTATAATTATTGGGTGAACCGACAGATGATTTTGCGGTTCTGGGAATTTGTGTAATTCGCCCTTATTTCATGGGGATAGAATTTTCGGAAGTTCTTCTGAATTAAAGTTGTAAATCGGCCATCAATTGAAAATGCTGATGCTTCCTAGGGTGCATATGAATTTGGGTGATGCTTGTGATTGCTTCATTTGATGGCTTCGGCCGATCTAATTCGAATGGTACAATTAGGGCACAGCGGTGTCATGTTCTCTTCTTTTAGGTTTTATAATGCAGTGCTCAGTTGGCCATAAAAGCGTTGGTTGTTTAGGTTTGTGGAGTTGTTTAGCTACTGAAACAGCGTTGTAGAAGCCTACATGGGGTTTCATTTATTTGTGACAAGGTTCTGTTCTTAAATAAGTTCACACGGAGTATTATCCAAACAAGCAGTTAATATAACTATAGAAAAAAGTAGTTTGTATCATGATAACACCTTGCACATGTATATTCTTTCATTTTGTGGACTTGGTTTTTGCATGGCCTCGTATATTCTTTCATTTTTCTCATTATCATGTACATTGGCTCTATGCAAGGATTAAGAATATGTGAACAATCATAGGAGCGACGAATGTTATAAAACCTTGAAATTGTAATATCTTCTTATTGTCTTGACATTTTAGCTGAATCTTTAAGTCAGAATCATACTTTGCAGTAGCACTCAAATGAAGGAATACATCAATGAAATTGTAATTCCCTTGGATTGGGGTTCTTTCCCCCTCACTTTTGTAATTTCATACATCAATGAAATTGTTTTGGAGTAATGCATGAATACGAGAGTTTCCAGTTGTTAATGGGTTGTGTCAACCAGTTACTAGTCACATGATTTGGTAGCTTTGAGTTGTGAAGAATAAGTTTGAAATTCCTGATGCATGAGGAAAGTGCTCTTTATGACATTTAGACTGCAATTCAGTAGACATTACTACATTATGCAAACTATTCTAGTTATACTTATAGAGGGCATATAACTATTAATAGAACAGGCCTTCGCTTTGTTATCTTTTTTTAAAGTTTTCTTCCATTTTTTCTTCAAGATTGTGAAAGGTTCTGATCCATTATAGAGAGTAAGAAACCCCTCGTCATTTGCTCTAACGTCCCACTTCCAAATCTGTTTCCTTTCATTGTCTCTTCATCTTTGTCTAATTTCAATTTCTCTATTTATTGTTGTCGGACCTTATTTGGGTGGCTGGTTGAGAGATCGGGTCACAATCATAATGATAATTGTTTGTGTTGGCATCGTCATTTGGTTAAGTCTGGTTACGATCATATCATGGTTTATCTGACCTGAGGAAAATACAAAATTTTTGGATGGTATAGTTTTCCTTGCTTCTAGGTACTGTGGTTTTTTGAAACCTTTTAAGTTTTATATGAGCATTCTTCCTCTACTATCTGGACCAATTGATTTTATTTGTTTGATAAGAAATTTTATATATATATATATATATATATATTTAGGAATTTCATTCAGTATTGTTGCCTAAGTGACAAATATTATGTGTTGAACATAGGGTTTGATTGGAGCTTGAAATTTATTTATTTACTTATTTATTTATTATTATTTTTTTTTTTTTATATACGAAACAATATATGTAAAGAGAGAGCCAAAAAATTTTGGAGCGTAAAAATCTTAAAATTAATTTGTTAGACATAGGGATCAACATGAGAATATCGTCGAGTTTTTGTAATTGTGTAGTTTGTTAACTTTTTTTGTTTTTTGGTTCCTTCTACCCTGGGCTTTCCTTTTATGCATTGTCCCTGTATTCTTTCATCTTATCTCAATGAAAGTTGGTTTCTTCATTAAGCAAAAAAAATGTATTCCCAACTACAATTGTCATGCAATAATTACAGTGATGTAAGTCAAGTAGTTCACCGTCAAGCATGCAAAGGGATTTGTGCTTATCACTCATTTGGTGATGGGGATTGCAATGATTATATTTGCATGTGTTTTGGCAGTTAGATTGATTAAAAATTCACCCTAAAAACTGAGCTTATTTGCAGACCATTAAGGTAAGAATTTCTATACATCTGCCAGCTTTGTATCCTGTTTATATTCATGGAAATGATGAAAATTTTACTTGAATGTAGAGTCTATCTCTGGAACAACTCGATTGGCCCCGGTGGATACTGAATTGGAAACCTCAAATGAGGTGGAGTTGGAGATTGAGGTGAAGGCGCCAAAAAATACAGATAACTCGAATCAACGTGAGGATTGAGAAAGATGAACCTCATGCCTCATCCACTAATGCAGTTGGGTAGGTAAATTTGACATTGTTAACGACATCCACAGTGTTGAAGTATCTGATACGTTAACCTGCACACTTATGCTGCCATCACATAGTCTGGCAAGCAAATGTACTGTTCTTTATTTATGCGGTTCGTCTGTACAGGATCGTTGGATGGTTGTCGGAGATTCAAAGGAACGAATGAGTGGAAAGTGATGATGACAAGAGGTCGGAGAGAAATGGGATTCTCTACAGATGGTTCCAGTTTGACTGCTGTGGAATTCACTTCCATTTGCTTCGTCTCAACTCCCCTGTCTATTTAAAGCCCAGTCTGCACCCCCTCCCCCAAACTAATGGTTGTTTATGCTTCGTTGTTTTTGAACTGATTACTTTAGGATCTCTAAATTCACCAGCTTGTTATTTAATTGAGGTGAATTATCAGGATCTTGTCATCCCCTCCACCCTGTACTATTATTAAAATCTATGCACAGCCACAATAAGAACTCTTCCTTATTATGTATAAAGTAACTGATAAACTGTTTTTCATTTAATTGCCTGAAGATCTATCTGAGTTCATAGTTGCAATATTTCCTGGACTGCTAGGCACATTTATGATCTGCCTTTTCCATGGAAGGAAGGATGTGTGATCTATCAGGAACTACACTGTCACCATGCTTACATTCTTTTGTTTGGGGTATTTCGCAGAGTAAATTCATATTTAATACGACTGCTCTTATTTGTTTGCCTTCTTTTCTTAATTCCCAAAAAAGGGTTGAAAAGCTGAATTATCATCTTCATCTTGTACTTTAATCACTGTCAATTTGATCCTTACTTTAAAGGGTTGAAATTGTGTTCTTATACTTTGATTTTAATGGTGATTGTTGTTAATGGAGGTGAAGAGATTGTGAACGTGATGTTCAGTTTGTCAAAATTTATTTATATGGATAATTAAATATTTCTTATTGGAGGATCATGCTAAGCAAATAAGGAGTGCAAACGCAGATTGTAAGAGATGATAGGTTTATAATTAAGGCAATTCTCATTTTTTTGGCCTGTGGATTAGAGTGAAAAATGGAAAGGTATAATATTTCATTTTAGTTCAAATAAATAAAATTCATAAGTAATAAATATTTAATTATCCATATAAATAAATTTCAACATGTAAATGTATCACCACAGATAATAATGTCTCATAAAATAATAAATCCTAAAATTTAAATTTTATAATTTTTTTTTAGTTCAATAACATGTAGGGGTGACGGGATTCGAACCCATGACTTCTTGACCATAAAGATATGTCTTTAATTAGTTGATTTGGTTAAATTTTACAATTCAATATATATATAGAAACTATATTCTCATCTCCTTTCTCATATAGAAATAAATATTTTCATTCTCAATCTAAGGATAACTCAACATGTTATTTTTATCCTAGAAAAATACATCTCCATTAATTTTTTTTAAAACGTTTTAAATCTCACATAGGAATTTAAATACAACACTATAGTTTAGAGATTGATGATTAAAAAAATACGGGGAAAAAAACATTATAATTGTCAATTTGTCATAAGTCTAAATTTATTCTTTAAAAAAAAGTCTAAATTGGATGCTGACGTGGCGTATTTCAATTGGTAAGGACACGAATGTCGCAATATAAATTTCCTGCCTATTCTCCCTCCATCAGGTTCGACGCATTCGATTGCGAGTTAATTTTCTTTTGTTGTTCGTTGAAGAGACTGTGCTTAAAAGAAGAAGAAAGAAAGAGGATTTTGATTTCATAGATTTCCAATGGCGGATGAACCGGAAGCGATCCCTTCAAGCTCTCAATCCGCTTCTGCTCAGAAATTGCAGGATGATAATCTTAAACAGACCCAGGTTTGTTTTCCAAGTTCTATTTTATTTTCAGGTTGATTTTATGCGAATTCATCTCAGTTCGACCCGGGAATGTCAATTTCGGGCGACTTTCCCTTTTCTGATTATGTTTTCTCGAGGGTTCCTCTTGGGGTTTTGCTTACCTTTTTAATTGACCTGCTATGTGGGTTTTATATATGATAATCTTTGTTTCTTTCGAGTTCGACACCTCTATTGGATTAGCTTTTGAATTGAAATTGGAATCGTGTGAATTTCAGCGTTATACATATACATTTTCAATTTGCTCCAGAAAATAAGTACTTGCAATTTAGAGGGAAAGGTTTCTATGAGTTTGAATTACTTGAAATTGGGAATGGGCAATTCCCTTCTCAATGGGCATTGGGCTGTCGGAGGGCCGAAGCTTGGGAAACATTTAAATACAGGTCGAAATGGCTCCTGTATGTTAGTGCATATTACAATTTCAACGTTGGTAAATAAGATGAGTTTGGTGAGTATTGTAGAAATTCTTTCAAGGTTGGAGGGAATTAAATTATCAATTTTTTAGGAGTTCGGCGACGTGTGTGTATATCCGGATCCAGTTCTATTCTTTGCTTAATGTTAGCTAAGAGGTGTTTGGGAATGTTCTGCAAATCATGCATTGAGTTGTTTCAGGATGGATTTAAAAGAGTTATGGTGATACTTGATTGAGTGTTTTCATGGTAGAATGCTGGTTTTTGGCCAAAGTTCTTTCCATCTGCTGAGATAAATCTTCATGCTTTCGATTTTCTCTAGAGAGGTTCTACTCGACCAACTGACACTCTTTTTTTTTTTATGGGTTAAAAATGCTGCTAAATATTGAATTCATGAAGCTCAACCTCTGTTAATAGGGAACTTTTATTCAGTTTGTTTCAGCCATCACGCCAAACAAGGCTTTAGCACCAAATGATGCTGAAATAGGGAGAAGATAACTAATATGGGAGAACTTATTAATTTGTCAAAAAAATAACTGAGGCAGCAGAAAAGTTAATTCATATACACGGAAGGCCCATCTAATGTAAAGGCATAACCTGTAACATTGCAACTAACCGAATAAAGTTGATAACTAATTCTAGTTTAAATACATGTAGTTCTGTTGAAACGTTCTTACATCGACTTGTGATATGGTGCTGTTTAAAATTTTAACATATCTGATTAACAAGTGTTTTCTTGATTTGTTTATAGCAATCTGAATGTAGAAGAAACTGCTTGTGCAAATGCTTTTTATTAGGAGGGAGATCATTCTTTCTGAATTCCTTATGTTGATTTCAGGTTCCTAAATTTTCCGGTTTCCCCACTTTTCCAAATGGTGATGTGCAAATGATTCCAGTCATGTATCCTGCACTTGTTCCTGGATCAGCTCCTTTGGAGAATCAAAATCGTGGAGCTGGTATTTATGCAGTTCCTGCTTTTCCGTCAATGGGAGGGCCCATTATTGGAATGTCATCTAACAATCTTATTCCTTTGACTTACAGCATACCCACGTCAGTATCTCTATCACTATTCTATAAAATGATTGAAAATAATTTAAAGAATTATATTACCATCGGGCTCTGACAGAGCCAAACATATTGCGTTGATTTTTGTATTGACTCAATGAATTAGTTACAGGCTACCTAGGCATTCAAGAGGTCTGTTAATCTCCCTTACTATAGAACAATCTCTCTAGCTTTATGTTAACTCATCAATACCCTTCTAGGTTATATGACTTCTCTGTATAACGATAACCCCTTCTCTCTAAAAGACTTGCAATTTGTCTCTATTATAAAATTACTTATTGACCCCGACTCCTCCTGTGTACAAGTAACTACTCTCGCTAGTTGCTTTCCCTACATTTTACTGTACATATTGTTCCCATTCGTACCTGTTGCCCAAGCATTAACCTTGTCCTCAGAAGAGGAAATTGGTAAACTGTTGCATCAGCAAATTGTAGGCCTTCCAAGTAGCGTCTCAATTATTTCTCCTGTTGAATTGCAACTTCAAAACATTATTAAAGGGATCAGTCGATCAGATTAAGTTCCATCTCTAGGGTAATTGACAGGCTGAGGTGTATTCCCTTGAGTCAATTCTAGTTGTGAGAACTGGAAGATTGAGTGAATGGCACCATCTTGGGGAAGTTTTTATCTTTAAGAAACTTTACCAATGCGCTCCACATATAAAAAGGGTCCATAATATTTTGGAGAGAGCTTCTAGTAGTTGCACTTGGTCCTTCTGTGCTTAAGTGAAACAAACTGGGGGCTTCTTGTATGATTCCTTTGAGGCTATTTGCTACAAAATTTAATAGGCTTCCATAAAAAAAAAAAGAGAAAGTTTGTAGTTCCTTAACTTCTGCTGTACAAACAGGCTCCAAAAGTACTTTTTGTTGGCTACATAGATATGGTAATATGTCTTTTTTCGTAGATTTCGAGTTTACTGTGCTTTTGAATGATGTTACTAGAATGGTCCTTTAGCTTGAAACATGGAATAGGCAAGAAATAAAAAATAGTGACGAGAAAAACCTATCAGCGGATTTGGTTTCCTATTCATATGGTTACACTAATGCAGTGGGTGGATCCTCTTTTAGAAGTTTAACAGTGGGCATTCGAAAAGCTTCTGCTCCCAGTTTGAGTTATGTTTTTCATGTAAATTTCACGTGTCCCAAGCTAATTTTATGATGCTCTTGGAGTCGAGCGACTACTTTTGATGGAAACGTTTTTCCATATTTTGATATAATGTCCAGCAATAACACATCATTAATCACTTGAATGTCAACCTCCCATCTGTTCACATCAACAAAATGCATGATGAGTTGAGACTCGTCGACTTCTTTCATTTGTTATTATCAATTAGCTGGTTTTCAATGTGTGATGATTTATTTATTTACAACCAAAGATTTTGTTCGAGTGTGTTGAGATATCTTTTATTTTTTATTCTAGTAGATCTGACACTAGTAATAGAACAAGTCCTGAGGGTGGTGCAACAGTTGAGGAGAATGGGCGAGTAGAAGGACAACAGCAGCAACTGCAGCAACCGGCACCTCAAAGACAAGTTGTTGTTAGAAGATTTCAAATAGCAATACAGATTGATTTGTTGCTCATATTGAAGCTCGCTGCTGTAATTTTTCTTGTTCATCAAGATGGTTCGAGACAAAGGCTTATTGTTCTGGTGATTTGTGCTTCACTAGTCTATCTGTAAGCATTCTTATTCTCTAACTATTACAAGTTGAAACCTTATTTTCACGGAACTGGTTATAGATGTAATTATTACTAGCTATCTGCAAGTATCTAGTAAAATTTCTGATAAACATAGTTTTGAATGCTCGACCATTTTCTCCTACTCTTGAATAGATTACGGTATTACTTAATGGAAGTGTTTGATGAATCTGGTTATAAATATTATATGTTCTTTTTCCCATTGATATTTCCTGTCTCTATGCTAATGTTGTTTTAAGCTGATTCAATGTTGGATATGTCACAGATATCAAACTGGAGCGCTTACACCATTGATACGATGGCTTTCACAAGGCATGCAAAGGGCAGCTGCACCTCCCCATCCTCCGAGACCAGGAGTTAGGGCAGAGAATGCTCCGGTAGCTCCTCCAGCTGGAAGGCAAGAGGCTCAAAATGGTGCTTTTGCAGGTACCTTTTTGCTTAACGGCATATTTGAAGACTAAGTTATGCAGGTTGAGTTCTTAGTCAGGTCTTGAGCGTAAATTGAGCCTCTTAGTAACTATTCTATTACAAAATTTGATTAACGACGGTCTTAGGGATCACAATTGGGTCTTTTTTTATCTTTATAGTCGCTAAATTTTACAAAAATTTTCTTCCAAACAATGGCAGAGGGACAAGCAGGAGCCGAGGCCGAGAACCAACCTGCAAATGAAGGGAACCGGGCTGTTGAACATGAGAATGTGGCAGAACCTGATGCTGGAAATGGTGGTCTCAACTGGTGGGGAGTGGTGAAGGAAATTCAGATGATAGTATTTGGCTTTATTACTTCCCTGCTCCCAGGCTTCCATAACATGGACTAGAACATTACTATACTGAAAGCTCATGGACCAATCTGAAGCTGGAAACGATTTTTTTTTCCTTCTTTTGAAACAAACGACTTAAAAAGTTATGATGTATGTTGGACGGATCTGTCTATAGATTGAAACAAACGGAATTTAGCAGTGGAATTGTGGGTTTTGTTTCATATTAAAAGGGCATTTTTGTCTTTTTCATTTCCCTCTTTGCTGTGGGTTGCTTTGTAAATAAACATATTTTATGAATTTTTTTCTAGTTGGTGTCGCATCATTAGTGGCGTCAATTCGATATATAATTTTTAAAAATGTTATAACATTTTTTTCAAATATTGCATAAATATTACTTTTATTATGAATTCTGCTACTTTTTCAAAATCTCAAACTTCCAATTTAATTGCCTTGAAATTAGGAAGAGAACATGACATTGGCAGCTTACCATAATATAACAAACAAAGAATTGTTCATGTTCCTTATTCAGCATAGCAAATTTGGCCGCCTTTATTTATTTTGAAAAACAAATTTGGCTTTCTAAACTAAAAATTTCAAATTTAAAAATACTTTCATGATTCATTTTCACTGAAATTTGAAACGATGTTTTCAGAATTGTTTGCTTTGATGATAATTTTGAATGCTGCCTTTGTCATAATATTAAATTATCAGAAATAAATATAACTTTTTTGCTAAATTGTGCATGACTCAATTCATCAAAACATTAATACCTTCATTTAAAGATTAAGAATCAAATCTCCCTCTCTCTCTCTCTCTCTCTCTCTCTATATATATATATATATACATACACTAAATGTTATGATCATCAAGACCCAACTTTCAGTATCTCTCTATATATTAAAGGTTATGATTATCTTTTTTGATAGGAGAAGAAACGTTATGATCATCAAGATCCAAGTTTGAAAGTTTGATCGCTAATTGAAGAGAGTGATGAGGACGGCCGAATACAAAAGGATACAAAAACATAATCCTCTAACTTAATATGAGAAGCCGAATTGAGGGTTGCAGTGTATACGAATTTGCATACAGAAAATCAGTTCTCTCAAAATTCTAAACTTCTACAAAACACGACAATGACTAATCTGAACATGAACAAAAGACTCAGATTAACTCACCAAAAAGTCATATTGATCGCTCAGAATATTTGAGGCCAAATCAGAACTTGCGGCTGGCCAAGCTTGTATCACGCGTCTCCCACGACGGTCGACTTTCTTTTGCTATATCACTTCTTATTGCTCGCTCGATAGGTTTAACAATGAAGAGATACTGTCGACAGCCAAAAAGAGAAGCAAAAACATAGACTCAGTCCCTGAATCGTAAGAGAAAAGGAAAATTATAGAAGCCTTCAAGTTCCAGATGCATACTTGGAGAGCAAAAATAAAGGGAATCAGCAACTTCCCCCTCTGATTGGGGTTCGGGCCCTCGATCAACTTCTTATCAACAAAAATAGACTTACTTCCATTCAACACAACTGTGGTGATAGTCTCAACCAAGTGAGGAATCCAAGCAATCCCGTTAGGAAGAACCTATTGAGAAAAAAGAACAGTCAAACCATCAATTCGAAAACATTCTAATGAGAATTTTTAAGAAACAAAGGAAGAGATATAACCTTTTCATCTTTCTCGTTCTTGTTGCACCGTCCACTGTTCTCAACTAAAACAACTGGAATATTTGACCCCTAGAAGGTAGAAATTATATAAATATTTTTATCACTCAACGAGCAATAAGAACGTTTTTCTAAAATGATAAACGTAAGCTTTTGTTGATCAAAAGGAAGACAGATTTCATCTAATTCCAGAATCCTAACAGATTCTACTGAAAGCAAGATCAAAGACATTAAATTCCATTGTTAAAACACATCAGTAACTCATACACCAACTACCAAAAATCCTTGAATATATTCAGTATTTATTACGAAATAAGTAAATCGCAACACTTGCATATTTTAAGCATGTTGACAGAAAAATAGCTCTCTTTAAACTCTCTTCAGTCCCCACTGCTCCAAAAATGGCAGCAAAAAAGTAATTTAAAAGAAAAATGAAGACACGACCCAAGAAATGACCATCATGCAATTATGCTATATATGTGTGTTTAATGTAATCTCAGTTAAATAATTATGCTATTTACATGTGTTCCATTTTGAATTCTTGATGTTTCCTTTTCACAATCCACTCGAATAGTTTGTTACTTTGTTTAAGGTAAGATATAATATGATGAAATGAGTACCATCAACTACAAAACTGTTCACATAGACATATAGGCATACAACTAAAAACAAAATGAAACCCAAGATTTGGTGACAATGGATAACAAAATGGCAAAAGCCACCTGAATATCATTTTTGTTGAAAGAGGCACCCGATCGGACTGTTTTTAGAAGAGCATCTGATCTTTTGTTGAAAAATTCATCATATGGTAATCCATCTGGTGGGGAAAATTGAGCATGAGTGAGGACGACCAAAGCCCTATTCCATATTGCTTTACCAAAACTGTCTGTTATGGCCTTAATAACCTGCTTTTCCAAATTATCAACTCTATATGCATCCAAGCGGTCCACATAGAGTAGAATATCTATTGTCTTATTCAAAAGAAAGCTGTTCACCAACCCCCAAAAAAGAAGGATAAAAATATACATGTAAGGATAATGAATCAATTAAATGATCTCGTAAAAAGTTAATCTGAAAAAAGAGAATTACAACTTACCGCTTTATGATCTCAAGTGCCTGGTCATTGATATAACCCCCTTCTATGATGCCAGGTGTATCGATGACATTTAATGTAAATCCAGCCCTTGAACGAGAAACCATCACAGGTCTTGGCACTTCTGACTATAAATGTTTAATTTCTAAAATCAAATCATGCACCTTCTGTACACTTGAATCAACCAAAATACACGGGAAATGAATGACTAATGAGTACCTGAAAAGGACTAACAGATACTGCTCTTTCACCAATAATGGAATTCACAGTGGATGACTTTCCAACACCACCTTTTCCCATTACAAGTATTGTCAAGGTGCTGACATTCTGTATAAAGATATCAAAAGTCAATGAATCCTAAGAAATTGAAAAATGCAGTGCAGATAAAGCCTGAATGGAGAAATAGACCACATAGATATGGATTTTGTGATCGCACAACATATGGGTAAAAATGAATAAAAGACCTCCTGCTTCAGTCTTCCGAGTAACTCAAGCAATTTGTCTTGGGTGGCCATTGCAAAGTTGTTAATCCCAATCCACTCACGGACAACCAGGGATGCCATGAACGGGTGTGTGCCTGTCATATAATTTAATGTAACAAAATACTTGCATTAGTCGTAACCCAGAAAGAGACTCCAAAAAGAGGAAACAAATTTGACTATCAATTTGTATGTATACATATACATACTAAAAGTTGGTTCCTTTTTTTTTTAATGAACGGCCATAGATATAATATCCTAGGTTAAGTGTCTCTAACCACACCAAGAAAAGCGCCCCTCATAATTCTCATGAAGTTAATGTCAACCATAATGAGGCACTCAATTCTTAAAGAAAGTAAAATAAATATTGTGCTTATACCCAGAGAACCTTTTTTCCCATTTTCCGATGAAAAACAAAGAAGAACAGCAAATGCAAGAATGTGAGTGAACTTTATCCAAGAAACCTAATGCAAAATATCTGAAGAATGTCAAAATTAAAATTACAAGAGACCATAAGAAACAACTATCTGACCGCATCCGCGTATGAATTTTCACAAGTGACATACGAAGAGAGGCCATTCTCGAACAATTCAGCAATAACTGAGCAACATGACCCCAGGAAAATTAAGCTAAAACTGCGTGATAAAGTTGAATAGAAAACAAACTAATATAGCCTTAATGATTTCATTGGTGAATTACGTGGAACATACAAAACAATCTAATGTTTAAGAAAATAGAAAAACCTTTTTCAATTTCGAAGATTACATAATACGAGTAAGAAATCTTCACAGGGAGAAACGTAAGGCCTAAATTTACATCACTCAATGCCCACAAATTAGAACAGACATTGTTCAAAATCAGCAGAGAAAAATTTCCCCATCCCCACCCCAGCCTAAAGCCTAAAAGTAAGAGAAACTAACAATTCCTTATGTTTCCTTCATTTCTAGGACTAAGAAAACAGATGGTTCAAGAATTCAAGCCGAAAACCCCACAGAAACACCAAATAAAATAGCAAAAGCGATTGTTCGGGAGGGAAGAGAAAATGAAAAAGTAAACGAGACTGCAACATAACCAAAAGCCACAATTATGATGAATTGAGATACAAATTAAGAAAATTACGTAATTCGGAAGAGCCAAGGCGAAAGAGGAGACTGGTGCAGTGACGGTAGCCAGAAGAAACGAAGGAATAAATCTGTTGCCCAAACGGGAAGAGAAGAGAAGTGAAGAGGAACAAAAGTTGAGAACTTGTCTGTAGATTTAAACCCTAAAGCCAAAATTAGCTTCTCGGCTTCCTTCCGCTGCTCTCTTATCGCTATCTCATCACCCCTCCCTGCTCTCTAAATTCTCTCTCCTTGTTGTCACCAACTCAAAATTGTTTTATATTTTATATTTTGCTACCGCAGATGAATTAGTTAAAATATATTTTTATGATTAAAAGGTCGTAAATACAAATTTTCATTAATATATATTGTTGAACTAAAAAAACTGTTGCTATATCTATCTTCTCTTATTATTTTTTTATTATAAAATATTATACAACAATATTATCTTTTAGTTTATCAATCTAACTATAATTCAACTCATAAATACTACCTACGAAAACTTCATAAATACATATATTTTAAATTAAAAAGTCAACGGTTCGAATCTCTATTCTACTTATGGTAGAACTGAATTAGGTTGAATTGTATTTTTTGTTGATATACTTTAATATTCATGTTAATGGGATTCATGTATTTTTTTTTTAATTTCAATTTTCAATTTTTTATTTAAGCAAAATATAACGAAAATTTTAAATACTGTTTTAATTCTTCAAACTTTTTTTAGTCAGGGTACTTCAAAGTTTTTGTCTCTCTTTTCTTTTAAAAAAAGAAAAACATAGAAAAAGTTTTGTCAATTTTAATTCTTATACGAAAGTTTATTTTGATCCTTGTACATAAAAAAAAATGAGCATTTTAGTCTCTTCATTTTTTTTCTTAATTTTTTTATGACAATTATATATAATACAAGAGTACTCAATAAATTTTCTTTAAATATAGATATAACTTTATATTAAAGAGTTTTCATTGGGTATAAAAATTGGGTTAGAATTTTGCAAATATGGACTAAAATTGTCGTTTTTTAAAGATGAAGTAACAAAGCAAACTTTTTTTAAAGTTGAAAATATACGATTAAAAAATATACATTTTGAAAGTATAAAAAACAAAATGAACCAAAGCTAACAATACATGAACCAAAATAATATTTAAAAAGTTGTAAGTAAATTTTTTTAAAAAAATTCAAGTTGTAGGTTTGAATTCTCGAGTGACTCTGTGCTTGTAGGATTACGGTGAGAGGACACGAGTTGGGGTGATTAAACACGAGTTGTTTTAGTTTTATAGGGCATCAAAATAGCAAAGAAGGAGGGTGTGACTATGAGAAACATTCGAGTAGCTTGCAACTAATTAAGATATACTAAATAGAGGAGGGTGAAGCTCATTGAATGGTTCGATCATCCATTTCATAACTGTTGAACTAGAAAAAATGGAAGTGGGTTAAGAATTATTGGCCTTTTGAGTATTTGGTTCAAGGAGATCTAAGGTCTAAAGAAAAAAGTTCGGTATAAAGGTTTGTTCATGCAAGACGAGAGTGTAATGAAGTTGTGCATTTTCTAGTAACTAAAAGCATATACGCCTAAACTTGTGGATATAAGACACTGGTCCAGTTAATATGCTCTCTTATAACCTAAATAAAACATTTTTTATAATTCTTAATAAAGTTCTTGGCTTTTCATTACAATAGTGAGAGTGAGGATTCAAATTATGAACTTATAGAAAATATTACTAATGCTCTAATGGTTAAACTATGTTTCAAATGGACAAAGTGAATTAAACGTTGATTATATATATATATATATATTTGGATTATTGTTGCTCTATATTATTGGGCTGACAATTGGGCTTTTATGTGGGAGAAGATGCTGAATGCCTCCACATATTGGAACCACTGTTAACGAGATACCCATATTGATGATGATGATTCATATTGGGCTGAAAATTGGGCCTTTCATAAATGCCTGCAACTTATAGAAAAATTTGTAAATATGCGTTTTATTTATTTTTAAAATTACCATAATATATTTATATATAATTTTATTTCGATTAGTTATTTAAAGATTATGAGTGTGTTTGAGAATGATTTTAGCAAGCCCAAAATTATTTCTGTTGTGAAAAAATGTAGAGTACGTTTGACATGACTTATAATTTAAACATTTTTTCATAAAGAAATATTTATAAATATAGTATTTATATTTTATAATTTTTAAAAATATTTTTTATAATAAATTTATTTGATTACACTATATTCAAAAGTGATATCATTAATTGCAAATATGTTTTTTTTTCCTTACTACATATTTTGAAGAATTTCGATTAAACACTTTTAAGTCAATTTTAAATAATTCATCTCTCATGTGTTTCTTCAAGAATAAATTTTAAATTAATTAAAATTTTAAATTGTTAAGATTTTTTTTTAATAAAACACTTGTGATTTTTTAAAATTATTCAAGAAATATACTAAACACGTTTTAAATTGTTATTCAAAAGTGCCCATAGAAAAGTAATTTTATTTAAAAAGTATTTTTTTTTTCAAAGTTATCCCAAATACACCCTTAACCAACGTTTTTGTATTTTCGTCAATGACAAAATGAATTTTATATATGCCAAAATCACTCCCAAACACACTCTACTTCTATTACGTAAAAATAACATTTTTGAAATTTCAAACAACAGCATTACACTATTTTTTTTATTGAAGTACCTATAATATATATAAATATATATATTGCACCTTCCGTTAAAACACATTTGCTAAAGTAATAATAAATTTCTCTCCTTTAAAAAAAAATACATTTAAGCACTTTTTTAATCTAGTATTATAATAACTAAACATAAATATTCTATATAAAAATGCTTTTAACTATTTGAAAAATATATTTTTTCACTATTAAAAAGTAAAACATAAATTATACATAAAAGAAAAAAAAAACGAAAACAATATGCAACAGACTTGTTCTTCTGTAGATAAACATACAAAAACAAACAAAAACATATAACAAATTTACTGACGATGATTCAACTGAAAAAACAACTAATTTAAAATTTTATTTATTTTATTAAAGATTTTATATTGTGTGTAGAATATTAGTAAAAGATAATAAACATTTTGACAACAACTCAAATATAGTTTAACTAGTTAAAATTGGGATCTAAAATTCTACTCCCACCCTCTCGATTGACCTTTAAAAGAAAATAAAATTATTAAAGAATGTAATAGGCTAGTCGGGGCAGAGAGGAGTCTTCCTCTTAACTCGTCTTAGTTTTTTTTTCCGTTCAACAATATATGTGGGTGGAGATTCGAACCTACAAACTTTGGGTAGATGAGATATATTTTAACCAATTGAACTATGCTCGATTTGACTTTAACTCATCTTAAGTTAAATTGTACTAAAAAGTTAAAGAGTGCGAAGACAACACATTAATATGTTTAGTTTTCTTTATGCTTTTGTCAATTATATATATATATATATATAACTAATTTAGTTTCAATTATGGTTGAATTAGTAAGAGTCAATCTTTTCTCTCTTGTTAGAGGCATTGATTAATAATTAAGAAATAGCAAATAAATAGATGTATTATATGATTTGACTTCATTAATAAAATAAATACATAGTTAACAACTCTCTTATCTTCATCTTTCTCTGTATATTTCAATAAAAAAAGTTTAAGATTTTCATTCGAATTTGGCCTCCCTAAATTTTTAAAATTGAAGGATCATAAAGAGTTGGGAGGTAAAATTTTGTCCCTCCGGATGAAAATCTTTAACTCCACCCTTAATAATAGATCCCTTATGTACGGAACTAGATTCGAATCGGCAACCTAGAAAAAAAGATGGCTATAACATTATTGTTATTTTGGTGGAAGTTGGCGCTACTATTAATGTTAGAAGGCAAGTCGATTGCATGGGCTCATTTTCAAATTCACATGGCAAGCGACTTTATAATAATATTACTCGTAGTACGTAACACTCGTGGTCCCATGTGGGGTGAGGGGATTCGAATCCCTGACCTCTTTGTCGGTACATATGTCTTGATCTATGCTTGCTTTTGGCAACCCCACGAATACATACCTACTATTATTATTGTGATATCCACATCAACTTGCCAACAATTAGTCCAATTGACACATTATTTATCTGTTATCGAGCATAACTCAATTGGTTAAAGACATATCTTTCTGACCAAGAGTTTATGAGTACGAATCCACCTACCACACATGTTGTTGAACTCAAAAAAAAAAAATATTTATGTTTCAAAAAATAGTTAACCTTATAAAATAACTAATTTATTTGTCAGTCTCAACAATATGTTGAATTAACTAAGATATATATCTTTGGTAAAAAAGTTGGAGTTTCAAATCTCCAATTTACGGGTTTCAAAATTAATAAAAATAATTTAAATAGTATTTTTTTAATGTAAAGTTTAAAAATTATAATATAATATTTTAAGTTAAATAAATAAAACAAGAAGTCAAGAGAGTTAAAAGGAAATAGAGATGAAAACGTGAAGAATTAACTAAAATAAGATTTAAACTAGAAAACTTTTGTTAAAAATACTTTTCTATTGCAGAATATTAAAAAAATAATTTGATAAGCCAAAAGAAAAATGATCAATCTGATTAAACTTGTACAGAGTTGAATTGGTTTGGGTTCAAATAAATTGATATTTAATGAATTAAGTTGATTGATAGATTTTAATTATTCTGACTCAAGCTCAAACTTATTATTAATTAAAAGATATCTCTTCTTCGTACAACAGTCATATATATATAAATACAATCCTTTTATTTTCTTTTTTTCCCTCTTCAACAACTTCAAAGAAAACAAATCATAATACTAATATTAA
>JAOANK020000022.1:9551739-9563607 GCA_026257165.2 Telfairia occidentalis | reverse complement strand
TCCAAAAAAAAAAAAAAAAAAAAAATCCCACCTATTTAACATCCAGAACATCACAATTCATCAATATACCAACATGGTTTCATAAACGACAACTGCTACGATGATAGTACATGCCTTTATCCACTGAGTTATGCTCGGATTGACTATTACTTAATTTAAATTAAGCATATTTATGGGATATTATATATCTAAACAAATGCAAACATGAGTGTAAGTGTAACGTGTGTAAATTTCAGGTGCCCCCACAGTTCAACATGCCAAAATCACAACTTCAATGTTATGGTGAATCCGTGTATTGCTTCAATGAAGACATGTTAAAGAAATGCAACAATGGGAAGAACCCTATAGACAGATTTGTGGCTGTGGTGGCATGGAACATTTCTACTCTTCGTCCTCTCACTTTTGGTATCTCTCCTTTCAACCCAATTCTTGGGGAGACTCATCATGCTACAGCAGGCTCCTTAAATGTTCTACTTGAGCAGGTTCTTACTTCTCCTCATCTACATCTCTCTCTCTCTATTATATATGTACTGACTTTTCGTTTGGAACCTGAGACAGATTTCTCATCATCCCCCAGTCAGCGCCCTCCATGCTACCGATGAAAAGGAAAATCTGGAAATGATATGGTGTCAGCAGCCTATTGCCAAATTCTATGGTACCTAAGATATCCATTTATCTTGATATAATAGAAGTTATTTGCTAGATGTGCTCTCATCTTTGTACAGTGTATAAAGCTGTTCAGTTGATCTAAACAAATTATTCGAGTTTGAATCCAAGGAAATCAGCATCACTTACATCAACCAAATTTTGTAGGTACATCTGTGGAGGTGGAAGTAAGTGGCAAGAGAGAGCTGAAACTTTCAAATCATAGAGAAACTTATGTTATGAATGCCCCAAATCTCATGTTCAAATTCCTTCCAACACCTGGGGCTGAATGGAGTGGTAATATCAGAATAGCGTGCCAAGACAGTGATCTTGAAGCTGAGTTACGTTGTAAAGGTCTTTCTTTCTTTGGATTTGGAGGAAATGCTAGATCAATCAAAGGAAAGATTCTGAATAGTTCATCGTTGAAGCCTCTTTACGAGCTCAATGGTCATTGGGACAGGTAATCCAAGGTTTTATTGCTAAGTATCCTTCTACATTTCGATCTGGAATAATCAATGCTAGTTTTCTACTTTCTAAGAGCATATCTTGTTGTAGTAAATCTTTTGGTAGTTTATAATTGCATAGAACTATTGAACCAAAGAAATTCCTCTCTTCTTTTCTTTTCTTTTCTTAACTTCTGCATTTGCATTGCTGATTCTTTCATCACTGGGATCATAATTCATAATCAAACTGTTCAAACCAATTCTAAATGGAATATTTCCAGAGTCCTATTCACAAAGATGCTGTAAACAACCATCAAATATGCCTATTAATTTCCTTTATACTCATTCAACTCATATTGCAGAACTATCACCATGAAGAACATCGAGAGCGGAGAAGTAACAGTCATATACAACGCAAAAGAAAACATTTGGAGGCTGAGAACTCCTACAGTTCAAGACCTAAGGGTATAACATTTTCCATAATCAACTTTCTTCATCATATTGTGCTCCATATAGGATTTTCATGATTCAAAGACAATTTGACAAAACCCATGAAAGCTCTCTAGACTTGTTCAAGTTCTTCAATAATCAATGCATTGCTTAAGTCATTAGGCAAAACATGCATATCAATTAGTATATATACATACCTGATTGTGAGTTGAACATCTTCCACTCATATTCAACAGAGTGTGTGGCCAAGTGAATCAGCAGTTGTATGGAGTGAGGTAAGCCAAGGCATTCTGAACAAAGACTGGGAGGCAGCAAGAAGAGCAAAGAGAACCATGGAGGAGAAACAGAGAGAGATTGCAAGAGAAAGGACATCCAGAGGTGAGACTTGGGTTCCCAAACATTTTACTTTTTCTCATACCAAAGAAGGTGGGTGGGACTGCACACCTATCCAAAAATCAGTCTCTCCAGCTCCCATTACTGTACCCAAATGAAGTGCATTCATTTCCTCTCCATTTTTGTACTAGAAGTTATAACAAAACACAACAGTTTGTTGCAATGTAACTATTATTAAGGAGCTATATATTGATAAAACAAAAACATCAAGTTGATGAACTCTGATCCAAATTTGTAAATCTGCAATCAACTCAGTCGCCAAGCAGTTCACAATCAATCCTCCGGAAGAACACTTTCATTTGTTCAAGATCAAAACCCACATTATAGTTCTGTTGAGCCAAAATACCAATCACAGACAGATTCATCAACTCGGAATTGCTTGGCAAGATGGCCAAACAAAACCGATCCCCGCCGTGCTGCCGGAACAAACTTCCAGATTCCAACACCAAATCGACGCCGCCGGCGAAATGAAATGTCACCGGCGGCAGCCCAATAAGATCTCGACCCACAACTCCTTTGTAACACAACCCCTCAAATTCCCTCTTCGTTGGAATGCGTTCCAACAAATCCTTCATCAAATTAGCAATCTCATCGTAAAGTACTTCAAACCCTCCATTGGCGAGCTTCGTGTAAGTCATTCCAGAGTCGATTAGAACTCCACCTCGGCCATCCCATGTCATTGCGAAGGCATTTGGGTCAATGTTGAGCCTCTTTGTTCCAACACTAATGCCTTCTAAAGTGACATAATAATGGCCGAAGTTGATCTTCAGAGGGGTTGAATCGCCTTCAATGTAGGCTCCCGCGCCCAAAACGAGCTGGTTGTGAGCGTAGAAAGGATCGTTAATGTCGCCAATGCAATACGAAAATTTGTTGCCCAATTGAGTGGCCATCGTTATATTGGGATAGGCGCCGAGTCCAAAGATTCCATTATAGCCGTCGTCTCTGTTGGTTTTGCGGTTCATGTGGCCACACCCAAATGTTAAATTGGTCTTTCTGATTTTACCTGTTAGACGAGCTCGTTACAATCTAAGTTTAATTAGTGTCGTAGTTAAAGTTTAGTATCGTTCAATTTCAATCAAGTCATTTTGTTTTAGCTCAATTGATAAATTCTGTTTGTTCAGCATTATGCATATTAGTTCAAAATTTACTATTTCAATATGATTTCAATGATGATGACCATTAGTTTCTGCCAGCCATGGGATATGGCTTCATATTATTATCATTATTTTTTAGCCCTACTTCATATTATTATCTATATAGTTAGTTCAACCGACAACTCAACCTAATAGTTGTTTGTAGATTATCATTATTTTAAGATTGTGTTATGTTGAATAGTTTTTCTTTAGTTAACAGTTGTAGGTTTAAAAAGTCGAACCATCAACCTTTCTAATAGGTGTGTATGCTTTATCTATTGAATTATGCTCAAATTGACAACTTTTCTTTAGTTCTTCATGGGAAATGAAAGATATTAAATCTTTTACTTTTATATTTTTTTATTGAAGCAATACTTTAATGAAAACTCTACCTTCATCAAATGTCTCAAAGAGGAGTGACTCCTTAGCCATAATTCCTTCTGAAGTATCTCCACCAAGGTACTTCAACTTGTACTCCGCTTGATTAAAACCATTGCATTTGTAACCACGAATGTAGTTATAGCCAGGAAAGCCACACCCCAATATTTTGAAGCTCGATGATTTTAAAGGATCAAACCATGAATTCGATTGCCTAAAACAATTGACACAAGGCAAACACTGCACCCACATGAGGGAGCTACCAGTGTCAACAACAACAAGCTGCGCCACAGGTGGCGAACCGATGGAGATATTAACTAGAAATCCACTGCCTCGATTGAAAGGGATGAGATTTGCTCGAGCCTCACTAGTAATAGAGCTCAATTCTTTAATCTTGGACTCAAGATAAGCAAATCGTTCGATTGAACTCATTTCCTCTCTCTTTGATTGATTTTCAACTGTCTCATTTGGGTCATAAAGTGGATGTAGATAAGAGTGGCGATGGATGAGCTTAGTCACCAAACGTGAAGGCTTTGCCATGATGAAGGTGGACGGGATTATGGCTGTAAACAAATAAAATGCCAACGTTAGGAAAGGAAAAAGATGATGCAGAGAGACTAACAGAATCACCATGTTGAATATGATGTTTTGCAATGGAGAATGAAACAATGATGGTTTTCTCAAGCACTTGTGCATAATAAATATCATGTAGAAGACATGTAGAACCAAAAAGACTAACAGGTAAAAGATAGGGGGAGACATTTAAGTATAAGTTCATAGCAAGGTCATGTGCAGAGGAATGAAGAGATTTGGAAAGATATAGAAGATGAATATTATAGAAATTGATTCATAGGTGAAATGTGAACGCCTAAAATATAAGGCATCAAATGAATCCAGGGGAAAATGCTGCATAAAATGAAATAATTACTATTGACGAGACTCACATAATGGTGGTAGACTTTGCAGATAAAAGGATTCCATCGTCTCTGAAAGCGCCTAACGAACCCATCAGTCAGTTTTTTATGAACTAGTAGCAGAGCAGGACAATCTTATGGACATATCAAGTTAACAGATCAAATAATGCAATTAGTCCAAATCCAAACTTTTTGAGATACAGAGGTAAACCTTTCTATCCATCCTGTTTGCAGAGCTTTCTGATTGAAGTGTCGCACAAAAACATGATACTTTGGAAAGTGAGACTCAAAAGATATATTTATACAAAATTGCAAGGTGCGAATCCAAATCCTCATGATTACAAAATATTACTACAAGATCTATGGAAATATTCTTCTTTCAAAATCGTCTGTTCTGTTCTAAAAATAACAAAAAGAAAAAAAAAACCCCTCAAAATTGGAAAATAAAAAATAGATAGTATATCGCCCATCCCGAGGAAGCAACACCAACTTGTTAGCTTCCTTCCAATCTGAGATCACCATAGACACTCAGCAAGATGCTCGAGGCACTCAAGAATGTTGGTTGGTCACATTAAACCTCCCCGAGGCTAGAATTTACAATCTAGAATTGAATATAAAGACTAGATAGAACAAAAGGCTGGTAAGTTATTAATGCAGCAAAAGAATCTGAAACTTTAAAGATAAAAGTAAACATAAAAATCTAACTCAAATTGTTGTATAGTTGGAGAAAAGATACAGCAACTTATCCAGAGCTTGGGGATAGAACTTTCTTGCAAATAGGTAACATGGCCGTTGCATACCATTCCACAAGCAAGGCCACCTTTGAACTTCTCTCTGTTGAGGGCCCAGAAAAACAACAGTTAGATCAAGAGATCAGCAAAGCTTCGTTTTAATAACTGAACAAGAATACCTTCTCGTCACTTGTGACATGCACACTCACATCAATCGACTGCAAAGATAGCACCATGAAAAATAATCAACATCCACAACACTTTTCCCATTTAAATCACCTTACCATACGATAGGGCTTTAACACAAGGGGTGAGAGTAGATGGCACATTGCAATTGGTAAGAAAGATGACAAGATAAAGATAACATTTTGGAGCTTCATCTATGAAAATCGGTAAATGAATATATTGACATTATAACTAAATCATACCGTAATATTCTGCAAAAGCTCATAAGTAATATCCCCTGCTCTATAGGATTTTGGATGCCACTTTCTTTCAGACCAATCAACATGTGTCACTGACCAATTTGCAATTCCAGTAGGGTCAATCATCTAAAGGATGTAGAAAGGGGAACGTTTTAGTTAAAAATACGTGAAATGCTCTGAGGTAATATGTGTCTGAAGAAACTCTTACATTGAAAAAGGTCGGCAAGTAATGCTCATCAGCTATGCAATTGTGCCCTTCTAAACCTGGCTGCGGATGAGAATATACATATCAATACATAGTAAGTTGGTAAGCATACGAGCATAGAATCTATCATAATTGATCATTACTGCTGATCACTTACATGAGAGAAAGAGAGATGACGAAGACAGCTTTTTAATATGGAGCATATACAAACCAAAAGAAAAAACAAATGAACCTCGCAGGATTTTGAAACCAGGGATCACGCTACCTACTAAATAAAATGCAGAGTCTCGTGTGCAACTTTCCAGGAAATAAAACAAAAATTGCAAGTATCCTCCTGCGAACCTTTGAAAGGGCAACATCTTGACACTAAAATGCAAACTGATTGAACATACAGGGCCTAACATAAAACCTCAAACCTAGTAAATAGTTCAGAACGTCAGAATGATAAGTGTTGGCAGACTTGTGAGCACTCAAAAAGAGATTGACATGAGTGAACCAGGACATCAATGTGATGAAAGAGAAAATAAAAAAGATTCTCAGATTCTACTTCTAATAAAGATCAAACCAAAAGAAATTAGAGTAGATATTATTAGATCCCAGATATAGAGTTTGGTTTGGAGGAATCGTGTCTGCATACTTGTGAGCAACGGGCAAGGGCTATATCAATTATAATCACAAGAGAATTGGCCCAGGATGTACAGGAAAATGAGGAGTCAAAATATTCCAACTTAATTTCTAATGAATGAGTGTGAGAGAGAGAGAACAGTATAATATATCTCTAGGATGTTAAAAATGCGTAAAAGAAAGCTACACACATTAACTTTTCTAATTTTGCAACAGAAATACAAAAGACAAAAATTTACAATCACCTGGCAGTAATCACGAAATTTTGAATAATACAGATTGTCAGCCACAACTATTAAAGCATGCTGCCGCTTCATTGTGAACCACTGCATAAAATAAAGAAAATTAAGATTACATTTTCAAGTTATTTTCGTTAATCACCACATATGCACATAGAAGAAATATCTGAGTCTCAACTCTAAGCCTTAAAGTCAAAGATGCCGAAGAAATGGCCGTCGGCAGATGTATGAATCAATGCATCCTTAATTCTAACCAATCAGGCAGCAACAATACGGAATTTGACTTCAAAAACTCAAGTCATAAAGGGAAGAAAGAAAGAAAATAAGATAAGTTTTGCAACATTTCAATTTACTATTAATAATCAAGAGGAAACTATTAAATGTTCAAATAGTTACACTGGCAACCCAGACAAGCACAGAAGTTAACAAGAGGACCAAGGTACTCGATTCTTTCCGTTAGTGTACAAAAGGATTCTTCCAAAAGAAAGAAGGTAGCAGCAGCATGGAACTAATTAAATTTGTGGAAAGTTGGATGAATGGTCGATTTTTTCAGAGAATTTATTTCTCACGAGATTTGTACCTGTGCACCTTTTCTAAAGTGTTTCTTCTCCACTTCCGGTAACATGTGCTCGGAATACCTGCCATTTCCATGTGGACCAGGATCCTTAAAGCTGAGAAAAAATTGTATCTATTAGAAATATTCTACAAACAAATCAATATGCAGGATTAAATTGTAGGTGGTCTTGCAATCTGACAAGTAACCAGCTCCTAGGAGTCGCGCATGTGCGGTGTGTGTATATTTTCTCACAAAAAAGTTGGGAGTAATAGCTGTTCCACGTAAGTCATAAGGAAATGAACACATGGAAAGGAAGCATGAAGGAATATACACACCAGTCTACAAAACTTATATTTGTATGCATCAGATACTTGTAGATATAGTCAAAACTGTACAAAGGCACACAACTGCAAAATAAAAGGAATGTTAAAATGGAGGATAAGAACGTAATAACAACTACTCATGTAATTTATTTATTTTTTTTAAAACTGATATTTCAGTCACCTATCAGAAAGTAAAACAAAATGGTAATTATCTGAATCTTGAAGAGCATATGTCAACAATCTTCTCTCCGCATCAACCATGGTAATTTTACCCCACACCACCTGCAATAATTATCAATTTGGTGTCCAATTATTTACATTCTCATCACATCAGGAAGGGGCTTCAGAAAAAAAAAAAAAAAAGATAAGGTGCATATAACAAGGCATATGTGAGTGAAATTTAACATCTCCGGCCAGCATATGCAGAGACACTGGGGATTTCATTCTGATACCAAATAGTCTAATAGCTCTCTTATAGTTTTTTGAAACATAACTTAAGGCACCTGATCACTATGAATATCCCGATCCAAGAAGTGGCTGCTGATATGATTTGGTTTCTCCTTAGATGCATGGACATAAATAGTGAATTTGCCTTCATGACCCTGCCGAGAGACATGAATGAGTTTCCGGTAAATGCCAGTTTGTGAATGACATTTAAAGAACCAATGGATTTAAAATGAAAAGAAAAACAAGTCAACGTCAAAATAACTGATTCCCCTTCATTCAAACAAATTCCAGGGTTTATGTGTTCCAAGCCTTGACGGACATCAAGTATTAGTGGCTTCTGAAACTAAATTAAAAGAAAATAGTTTTTTAGTATGCTATGCACGTAATAATTGAATATTCTACTTTGTTGTAGCTACCACTCTGCTAGGTCATGTAGCATAAACCTAAGAAGTGAAAAGAGACTGACTATGGTATGATGAATTCCTCTCTTCCAAACATCAGATTGCAAATCCTTGAGAGTCAAAAGCAACATATAACATCAAGTTATAGCAGGGACATAAAGACTATGCAAAACACAAGAAAAGAAACAACTCAGATAAGAAAAAAACAAAAACTTACATTGAAAAACTTGTCCCACAGCTTTTCAAATGGCAAAGACCCAGGAGTCAAAAACATAAATGCTATCTTTGGAGTTTTTGATGGTACAATAGGTGAATTCAAAATTTCTCGAATAACAACATGAGAAGCAATCTCTTCATCAGTAAGTTCTCTTGCAGGAGCAGGGGGAAGCCAGTCGGTAATGACCTTACAACCTTTCGAAGAAAAAATGTAACAGGCACTACTACTTTGAGGTGGATACATATATGCACAGATAAGGAAGACAATGATGAAGGAAACCAAGATAATAATCCACAGAGGCTTCTTCATATGAGGGCGATGGCGAGGCCCAGGCAAAATCTGCATATCACCAGGACACCAAGCCTGAGTTGTCTTCATCTTCAACAAAATGAACCGCAACTATATTTCTACAGGATGTGCATGGTGATTTCTATCTTCCAATCTGCGCTTCTTCGATGAGAGAAATTGAATGTCCAAAATCTACCAGAGTATCTGTAAGTTGACCGATGAAAGAAATCTGCAATTTGATACCATGCACAGAACTTGTCATAACTCATAAGTTAAAGAATATTCCGATTAAGCTTATCTGGAAAAGGTAAAGCTCCAAATGATTATAGAGCTCAAACGTATCATAACTCCAGTTATGGTAAAAGCCTCATGAACCGTACACAAGGCCTCAGCCCTGTATACTGATAGAAACTTCTACAGTGAGTATGTTCGCTAGAAAGATCACATTAAACTTAATGGTTGCTTCATATCTTCTATTTTTGTGAACTAAAAATTACTTTCCAAACAATTCCCCCCCCCGGACTCTGTAAAAGCAGTCAGAGTATCCACAAGAGAAATTATACATGATAAGAAGAATAGTCCATTCAAAGCTCTGAAGCATCCCAACAACTAAAACCCATCACTTGAGTAATCTACAGTTCCACACAAAAGTCAAACCAACCCACCGCCTATATAGGTTAAAATTAGACCTACCCGCACCTCCAAACGACTAGAATAATAATAACAAAAACTCTATGAATTCAAATCGAAGACGCAAACACAACAATACCAGTAGTCAAACACGGGAAGAAAAAAAAAGTCACAATAACAAATAATGATGAGAAAATCCAGAGTCTAGATACCTCTCCAAGAAAACTAAGCAGCAATCCCACAAACCAAAACGACCAGTACGCAGTCACCAAATTAAGATATAGAAACAGAATGGGAAGCTATAAAAGAGAAACGGAATCAGAATTGGAATCGGAATCCGAACACTCAATTCAGTAATCAAACAACCAAACGAAACAAAGATGAAAATAAGCAAACAAATCACACTCACATAATGATCTCAAGGCGACGAAACATCCAGAGCCACGAACCAGTGATTCACTATTACAGCTTCGGTCCGTCTCCTTTCAAGATCCAAATCATGGAAAACAAAAAGAAAAAAATAATAATAAAGAAAACAATCACGCATTCATAGACCCCGCGGAAATGGATATAATTTAATAACTTGTCTTATAAACTCAATGATTTCCATTTCCATTTCCATGTCAGAAACGCTTCGTTGTCCTGCTCCTTCTCTCAAATGGAGGGAAAAAAAATGTCGGAGAGCTGTGGACGGAGGGAGCAGTCGTAGAATAGAAATATGGCGTTCAAGTTTCAAATGCAAAACATTTTTCAGGACGACGTTTTAATTATTACAATTACAATATATATAAAATCATTTGAACACTTTTTTCTTTTCTTTTCTTTTGAGAATGAGAACATAGATTTAGCCTAATAAATCATTTGAACTTAAAACTAAACAAATTTCTACTTTTCGCGGAAACTAGGCCTTTTTTCACCGCGTTATTTATTCAAATGGAAAGTAAGTAAATTATCTACCATGTAACGATTAAATCTGAGTTAATTAAAAATTTCAATAATTAAAGTATAATACGGAATTAATATTTTTGATAAACTCGTGGGATTAATTTTAAGTCATTGGGAAGCAACTACAAGTTTTAATATGTCATTCGGTTGATAGATTTCATTTATATATATATATTAAACATTACAACTGTTTTGTTTTTTTAATTTAAAATATTTTAATTACAAATTTACTAAATATTTTATTATGTTTCTATTTTGGCCACCACCCTTAATAATACTAATAAGAATGCTATTATATAAATATAGTTAAATTGCCCCCAACAAATAACATGAAAATTGACGTGTTTGAGCAATTATTATTTATTTCGTGTAGGCCAATCTCAACATAGTGAATAAACTATCTACTACCATTATAAATGTTGACCATATTTAACTCTACAATGGTTGAATTAAAAAAAAGAGATTTATTTCCTGCATGGTAAGAACTGACCTGTACAATGCAAATCTGAATTTTCGGTCTTTATTGCTTTAAGGAAATTATGGCAGAATTTCTTTTTAAATTTAATTTAGAAAAAGATGTGTATTCTGTAGTTATGATTTTCACCAACAAGTTTAGCTTTTCCGAGTCCCACATTTTTGTCATATTCTATTGATGTGATTTAATATAGCTTTTCTAGGAATAGATTTCTCTATTCTAATTCTAAATATGTCAAGATAAATATTTTTTTTATTTGTTAACCGAGCATAGTTCAACTGATTAAAGACATATCTTATTAATTAAGAAATTATGAATTTGAATTCCCTCATCTCACATGTTGGATATACATTTGTGTTTTATTTATGAATACATTTCCCTTATTTGGGATGTAAGATGAGAAAAAACAATAAAGAAAGAAACAAACTTTAAATTAAGAAAATTGTGTTAAAAACAAATTAATTTATTTCGTATGTATTTTCGTTAATCCTTATCAACGGCAAGGATATACAGTCTACGTTAAGTAAAGAAGAAAAATGATAATAAAATTTCACAAACATTGAAATTAGATTAGAATTAGGGTGAAAACACATAAACTAGAAATGTAAATTAACTTAAACTGGTAAACCCTCCCACTATAATTAGGGTGCGTTTGGGATAACTATAGAAAAAAGGACTTTTTAAATAAAATCATTTTTCCTATGAGTCCTTTTGAAAAAATTAACAATTTAAAATGTCTTTAGCATAACTTTTTGAGTAAATTTAGAAAATTAAAGAGTTTTATGAAAAATTCTTCACAAATAAAGTGAACTATAAAAAAAATTAGATTAATTTAAAAGTTATTTTTGAAAAAAGATGAATTATCAAAAAATGACGTAAAAGTGATTAATCGAAATTCTTAAAAATACATAATAAGAAAAAAAAACATATTTACAATTAATAATATTATTTTTGAATGTAGTGTAATCAAATAAATTTATTACAAAAAATATTTTTAAAAATTATA
>JAOANK020000022.1:9508594-9519644 GCA_026257165.2 Telfairia occidentalis | reverse complement strand
TATGTCCGATGAATAGAAGTCACTGAACAACTTAATGCTCTTCCTACAAAACAATCGAGTCAATTAAGTTACAAAAAATAAAATTTATTATTAAACAAATCAGAAACAAAAACAATAAACAAAATACACAGTTTTCAAATAGTATCCAAAAAATGTTTAAAGCATATCAATGTTGCAAACATTTTTTTTAAATCAAAACTGCAAACTGCAAGAAATCATATACCTTAGCTACAAAAAATGAAATAAAATAATAAACATATTATCAATTGTCAACAAAAGAGAGTAAAAGAGGAATAAAAAGCCTATAGCACTTTCTAATCATATGTAAAATAAAACATTTCTTGAAGCTACCATATTAGACGGTTATGAAACTTATTTTCTTCCCAAAAAAAAAAGGAATTTGAATAGAACACTAATGCATGTGCAATTCACCTGGTGAACTTGATACCGATCATAAAGAGATCCTCATTATTTCCACCAAACAGTGCTTGAAAGTCAGACGGTTTTGAAGATATTTTAGAGCTGGAATTCTGGTCATTTAGAGAGAATTCATCTGTATCTTCATTCTTTCCAACATCTCCATTTCCAAAATCTTCATATAGACGGTCAAGATGCTCCACTGTAACCTAAAAATAAAAGGCAAAAGGTTAAAAATGAAGAGTCAAGGTCTCTTGGCTATGGTTGCATGATCAATTATTTCCTTCAACTTTGTGGTGCTCTTAGTTGTTTGGCATATAATGCAATGTGTGTTGCCGGTTTATTCTGACTAGTTCAATTGCATGTGTCTATAAAAGTGTGCGTGAGTGAAAATGACCATTTGTGATCAAAGCCGAATGAAATGATGAAATACTTCAAAGGACATCTTTGGTCGATTTGGAAAGAAAAAGGCTCTAGATTTTTTTTCAGATAAGCTCTAGATCTATGAAGTTTCTGTTTCTTATCAATATATATATATAACTCAAATGATATAAACACTTTTTTCCACGTATATTTATTATTATTGTCAACTACTACAGCAACCTTGACATAGATATCTAACTAATCTGAGATGTAGACCAACGCAAGATGCCTTCGAAGTCAGTAAAATATTACATTCCGGAAAATAATCTGGCTTATATGTCCCACAAAGGTTACACTAAAGTTACCAAACAACATCACGTGAGCATTGAATGTGGAAGCAATGTGCTAAAAATACAAAGGAAAGCTAGTACTTCAATTTACAAAGTCCATACGTAACAATCATAATTGTTTCATTAAAAGAATGGTATACCTTGTTTGCTGACGGGGTGAGATGTATCAGCCTTTTAATTACACGGAGTGCAATGCTCGCAAGGGGCAATAAAATCAAAACCTGGATCAGATCATTGCAACAAAGAATGTAATTTGAAAGTTAACAACAAATCGAAATATAAACTTTCATTTATTATACATAGAACATCATTACAATAATAATATTTATTTAATCAAGCATGGGAGAGTAAACATCTCTAGACACTAATATTGAATGTAGTGGTAAACCAAAATATAACCTAACTTGACAGAACATAATAATTTCATCTTTTAAGTTTCTTTTGTTTGGTTTTAACATATAGAAATTTGTTATTTATAAAAAGATGCTAATTAATTAAAGCCTGACGTGTATCAGGCTTGGAAAGTCATTACATTTGCTTAAACTGCTTTTTTGCATAACGGAAAAAACAAAGTCACCCCGTAGACATTATGACTTAATTGTTCTACGTTCAGATGATGCAGGATCACCAAGTGAATTTCAAAGTGCTAATGCACATATAACGGCAAATAATATGGGATGTGGCAAAGTAATCCAGGAATACCAGTAGTTACAGTAACTCGATATGAATGTAAAATATTGAGAGTAACAGGAGAATATCAATTTGGAGGGAAAATACCAGAAGTCTACAAGAATGTGTAAGATTCAAAAGTGAAATAGCATTCACAAAGACATGTATCAAGTAAAATAGAAAATTTAAAGACTACCTGATAAAAATTCACGAGGGGGGGTGCAAAAAAATTAATTGGAGATACTCAAAGCCTTCTAAATATTGCATAAAAAAAAGAATATGAAGAGAGGCCACTATTACAACCTTGGGACGAGTAAATCCATGATCAAGAAATTTCTCCCCACTAAGAACCTCAGCACAGTCTCGAAGCTTGGCCACTTTTGAATCATTCTTCATTATGAGGTCTCTAGTTCTAAAAACATGATTCAGCTGCAAAACATATTTTTCCAGAAATCATTCACAAGAACTTACAAATATAAATATTCTAAATGATTTTCCAAAAGGAGAGTGATAGAGGCATGCACGCACAGAGTGCATAATATATGAATCCATAATACTCGAGTCTTCTTCTACACCTTTCAAATAAAAGGGTTTCTTGTTGCAGTACAGTATATCACGGTAGCTGTTGCCTGAAACAAAACAGGTAGGATAAGCAATATATATGCACACATACACAAAAAAAAACAAACAATTACGACGAGAGTACAGAATGCACAAACACAAATATTTCACCACTCTCGACAGTCAAATCCACTGTTTTTAGCAATTCAGCAAAATCCATACCTCTAATGTATCAATAATCTAATCTAGCAAATTTCAACTTCTCATTATGAAAGTCTGCACAACAATCACAAAATGTCGAACCTCATAGAACCAATATACAGCTAACCACCTTTTCTTGGAATAACAGTTGTGAGAGTGATTGTTGGAAAACTTTTAATCCCATTTGGAGTATAATTAAGTGTAAGTACCTTATTTAGACCATTATTTACAAATATGTTAATGAAATATTTTGTTTTGAACAAGAATATGTTAATGAAATATTCAATTCTTATCCCATAAAAGAAATATTTTGATAGGGGAGGACATGAAAGCTTTTGAAGGTATACGGCAATATATCCAGCATGTTATTTAGACCATTATTTACATGACTATATATGCATATATATATATATATATATACCCAAAAAATATATTTAAAAAAAAAAACAAACTCACAGAGGGAAAAGAAAAATCTCTGTCTCGATGAATGAAAGTCAGTTCCTCCAGATGTCTTGTACACATTCAACCAGTGCTCATATAACCTTAGCTTAAGATCGTAATTACTAGATTTACTGTCTAGATCCTGAAATATAATCATTAAAAATATTTAACATTAAACAATCATAAGAAGAACTTGAGAATTTAAGAATTTTATTAGGATGGAAGACGACATCACAAAAATAAATCAGATTGCAAAACCTCTGTATCTATTAAAATACCTTTAAAAGGCAATCTCCGGTCCCTGACCACTTGCAGTTTGACATCCCAACTGCAGGAACTGTCCATGTATATTTCCATTTCATTTTAAGGAAATTCTCGACCTCTTCTTTAGAGAACCCGTGCTCCAAGTGTTTGTTAAAAGAACTGCATAAATGGAAGTATAAGCAACTAAATTTACAACTATGATCTCTATGGACACACAGATTCTTTAATAATATATTTTTTACAAGAAACAATTATAATAAAAACTTAAAAGGCCACTACCACACTCTTCCAAATCCCTGCTATTACCAACCTCTTCTATCGAAAACACCTAAGGACAATTGTCCTCATTAATTGCTAAAACTTAACAATCCAACCCAACACCAATCAGTTGAGCTGGGATAATAAGTTTCATAAAATTGATTTGGGTAGAACAAAATCAACTTGATATCACTAACTAAAAAATTACATTCTACTGGAGGTAAAAGTATTTGAGTTTGTATTTCCTTTCACTGAGTGCCTCTTTTGACTTTTTCCCCTACACCAAATCTGAAAAACATTTGACTTAGAACTTTGAAATACTATAATAAATAGTTCACGTAAGTAATTTTTTACATCAGAATAGGCAAATAAGCTCATAAAGTATTAGTAGTTTACTATCTTTTTAGTATTTTCTAAAATAAACGACTAAACCAACTCAGCCTAATAAATATAAGTTGGTTGAGCTGGACAGAGTCCATAATCTATCCATCTAGGGTCATTGAGTTTGGGCAAATTACCAACCCAAACATTTGGAGTTGTCCAAAACCCCACCCAACCCAATCAATGAACACCCTAGTCTAGAGTTCAAAAGATCCGTATCATATAGTTTAATAACCAAACAAGAAACTATAATCGTTATATCATTGACTTCACAGTTCCAATTTAAGAAAGAGGGTACATCGGATAGTTGAATCTAACCAAAAAAAAACATGAGATTAGATCTCAAAAATAAAAGTACGTAATTTTATATGATACACCATAAAGTTATGGACTAACCTAGTTCTCTCTGATGTTGAAGGGACACTATTCAAACCCGCTTCAAGTTCATTCTCCTGATTTATGTCAGAGCTATCAGATTCAGTGTCATCTTCAGTTTCAATGTTTAGCATTTTCTCGGATTTATTATTCCCCAAATATGGACTTCCAGGGGATTCATCACCAGTCACTACAATATGGATAATTCGTATAAATGAAAATAAAAGCAACAATTTGCTATGAGTCATGAGAACTTTTCAGGGGGAATAAAATTATAGCAACATCCTTTGGAAGTTAGTTAAATTTCACTCCTCATCTTGGTGCTCCCACTACAGTGAGTTTTGTAATTACAACTTTTCATAGATTTATGCCAATTGGGAGGCTTTTCTTAATCGACCTTTGAAGATATCTCATCTACTCTGTTTGTACATTCTCCTCTTTTTGATTAATATATGTCTCGTTTCTTATTTATTAGAGAAAAGGCCAACAATTTACTGTAGGATGAATTCAAAAGACAATATAAAAAATAAAGTCGGGTTGTATAAGTTCTATACAAAAAAAATGATAAAAACAATGCTCAAATCTTAAACAAAAAACAAAACCAGTGAGAACTAATAAAAGAAACTCTTTTCTACCTTACTAACTTTTTATTCTTTTTTTTTAAAAAAAAAAAATATCATTTCATTGATGTGTGAAATGTATACAAAAAGGCATAGCCAAAGATTACAAAAAGTTTTCCCAAAGAAGCATAAAGGGTAGCTAGGCTATAATAACAAAAAAGCGGGAGGATTTACACCATGTAAAAGTAATGTGTAAAGTATAATCAAAAAATGATTCAAGGGTGCGGCACTTCCCAGTGAAAATCCGAGCATTCCTTTCCATCCATGTGAACCAGACAAAGGCCCTAATGAGGCACTCCCAGAGGGTTTTCTTCTTAACTTTTTATGCAAGGGAATGCTTGCTAATAAGAATGAAAGACTACAAAACTAGACCATACAAAAGCAGAGGACCAAGCACCCAAGGGAGCCACCAAAAATGGACTCAAATAAGAAGCTTCAACTATTGAGAATTTTAGGCATTCTTTCCCATAGAAGTAGATTTCTCTAGAGTTATATTTTGAATTTTTTAATATTATTTTACATAAAGAGCCTAGTGAAATTTAGAATGGCATTATAATAGAAAAAGATTATGAGCATAATGCTCAAACTTCTCCTCACAAAAGCGTAGATAAGACATCCTAATGTACATTGTGCTTCATAGCCAATTTTAAGGTCCATCCACATCTGCGGGACAAAACCTCAACTTTTCAAATAGAACCTAGAAAGAAAGGGTGGAAACGGGAAAATAATTTCCCTGTTCTGTCATTTATTTCTTTTCATAGTTTAACATACCAGAGGGGCTCCAGGCAAAGAACTTAATAGAGGGGCAGGTCGATAAAGAAGTCTAGGTCAACACCAGACTCAATTTGCCCCATCATCAGACTTTTTATTTGAAAAAAAAAACAATGAAAAAAATAATTTCCTGATATTACCATTTACCGACAGATCCAAGAAATATCAGTTAGGCATTATTCTTTTGGATTGGAGCCCGTTCTTAGTTAGTTCTTGGGTTCTTTTTTGGGCCCTATTTTTTGTAAACCTTTCTTTCTGTTTTTCAATGAAAGCTTGGTTTTTCATAGAATAATAATATTTATTTATTTATTTTTAAAATTAAAAAAATAAAAATAAAATAAAAAATAAAAAAAGTCCAAAAAATACATAAAGTGAAACCATCAAAGCCGTATGTAACAGCATTACTAGTAATAATAATCTAATAATCCTAGCCAAAGAAAAAAATTCTTTGGGAGAGCCTCGTTAGGGCCTTTTTGTGGACCACTTGGTTAGAGAGAAATGCACGCTTTTCAACAACAACCACCGCTCTTTAGACATTTTTTTGGATTATACTTTATTCACTGCTCTCACTTGGTGTAAACCTTCCCCACTTTTTGGTAATTACAGCCTTACATCTCTCTGTACATCTTGGAAAAGTTTTTTGTAATCATTGGCTTTGCTCTAGTTATCATTTCACTTCATCAATGAAATGGTATCTTTACCAAAAAAACAAAAATAATAATAATAATGATCTTAGCCATGAGCATCTAAACATCTGTTGATTGTAACAAGAAGAAAATACTGAAACACGTCACTAGTGTCTTGAGGAACAATGGATTATTCTGATTACAAGAAGTTCTACAACGAAGCCAAAATATTAAAAATAAAACACCAAAAAAGATAGTGTACATAATTGACAATGCCGTGAGAAGCCTACATAATTCTTACCTTCCTCCTCCTCCTCATCCTCCTCCTCCTCCAATGCACTAGAAGATTCGGAAATACAATCCTCATCATCCTCTGAGTCACTTTTTCCTTCTCCTTGTCTTTGTCTAGGGAAAAACATGGACGAGGCAAATCAGAAAAGAATAGGTTCAATCTCAAGGCAACTATAACTTAGGTGTCTTGCTTGACTACTTGCAAAAAGAAATAATAAAAATGATTTTTTAAGTTATAATGAAAGTTTATTCTGAGTGAAATTTAATGACTCCACTAGCTAATTAGAACAAAAAGAAATATTGTGTTGCCCAATAACTTGTACATTCAGTAAAAATGTCACTCATGGTAATGCATACACATAATATCCTCCAATACACATTTAACCACTGATATAAGAAGTTTTCAGAAGCATCAGGTAACATTAACTATGGCTAATCCAAGATCATTGGGATCATTTTTTATATTTCCTCTTTTGAAGGCCTAACTTCTAATTTGTTATGCAAGATTTGGCAAGCATCATAACAGACATATAGACGGTTCTATAATAAACCATACTTATGCATGGCATGTAACCCCAATAAATGGTAACACTATACAATTCATATTTGTGACAAACTTACCAATCAAGGTATCAAACACAATTGGACAAACTAAAGATTGTAAATATTCTACACAATCAAAATAAACTACTTACAATAGCATTTTTTTTAATAATAATTCATAATCAAAATTCCAGCTAAAGAATACTACCTTTTCATACATGAAGCAGCGACAGCCTTATTAGATGACTGTAATTGCATTAACAAATTTTCATAGTTTGATTGCTCTTTGAAAACTTCAATTTCCTCAGCCTCAATGACTCCTACACAAATTAATCATTGTTGTCCTCACAGATAAAAAGTAAGAGCAGGTTAAAGGAACTGTGAACATAAATACTCCATTATTAATTATAAAATAGAAACAATATTCTCTGATAATGCGTGTTATTAACAAGAAGCACAACAGGAGTTTTACAAGCAATTTTAGTGGAGTATTATAATTAAGTAAGAAGCAAGAAAATGACACAAAACCAGTTGCTTTGATAAATCACCATTAAACCCAATTTTTTTAGCTTTTGAGTTGATGGGTGATTTGACATGGTATCAAATTAGGAAGTCCTATATTCGAACCCGAATAATGTCATTCCTCTCCAATTAATATTGATAACCACTTGACGAGCTTGTGAAAATTTTCAACCCACAAGTGAAGGAGAGGATTAAATTTTTTATATAAGATTAAATTTACCATAACTAATCAGCTTAAACTTTTGGGTTGATTGGTTCATTTAACATTTTGACAGAATAAAGAATGAAGTATTGACATGCCTAAGGAACTCAGAGTGCAGTTGTGGGAAACTGCATCTTCAAAATAATGCACAACGGTTACCGTGCTTTACAGATATTTTGGTTCAAGGTCTCCTAAATCGTGAATATTCTAATAATGCACAGTGATCAAGCTACTCTTCACATAATGTATCACAGAGTAAAGTTAAAATGTTTAATTGTTGTGTATACAACGTACAAAAGGTTAAAAATATATACATAAACTATCTATATTCTAGAAGACCTATATATAATAGTCATTTCAAAACTGTATTTCTTCATGAACCAGCTAAGCAATCAAACCTATTTCTAACAAAAGAATAAAGAAAGAGAAAATGTGGAATAAAAAATACTCACCTCGTTTACGAACTAATTGCTTCACCATTAGAATGATGATGAATATTGTCTTTGGAAAAAAATCGACAAGACACCCAGCTTCTATGCCCACGTCACGAACAAATGTTATCTTAAGACATAAACAGAATACGATCAATATAAGTTATAACTAACTAGCAGCAGACCTTTCTTTTTTTGCAACACCGTATTTGGTCTTGATCTATATTTTGTAACATAAAATCCAAATTTGCAGGCAAGGATTAGAAGAGAATAACTCGCTAATTAAATCAAGGTTAACTTATGAATTTAATTCTTAAATTTTGATGGTTGTCTATACAATCTCTAAAATTTGCACCCTTGAACTTTGAATTGCAATTCAATGTAGCCCCTACCATTAACGCTATTAACTGAGTGATCTCAGTACAATATAACCCCAAAGACTTTCAAAGACTCCCCAAATAAAATCTCCATAAAACTCCCACAAATACAACAGAGTAACAACAGTCAGCTCCTTAAACGAAAAAGATGCGGTCTCGGCAGCGAGCAAGAGAATCATAGATAGACTAAAAACCTCTAGAAGTCGAGTCGCTAGTTGAACTTAAGAATGCGCAATATCTGAGAACGACTACTCAATAACAAGCCTAATAACAGCAACCAGTCAATGGAAGCACGAGCAGAAAAGAGCCGGCAGTTGCCGACAACTTTGCCAAGTACTCCAAAGAGAGTAAGAAAGTAAACGAAGCAAAGGCCAAAACTGAATGAAGCTTACCGAATGCCTTGGAGAAGTACCCAGAACTTAGAGAGCAAATGAGCGTGTTGGGTTGCTAAAGAGTAACCGGAACTCAGAATGATCGAAACAGTGGGAAAAAAAAACGATGCTGGTTGGCGTTGGCGTGCAACTTAAAAAAAAATTGATGAACTAATTTTTTTATTTCAACAAGTGAAGGTGGAAATTTGACTTTTTGATATTAGTTGGATGCCTCGACCAATTGAGTTATGTTCAATTTGAAGATAAACTAATTGAAAGGCCGTTTAAAAAAAAATTGGCTTTTGAGTTCTTAGACGGTGACAAAGGCAACTTACAGTATGAGTGGGCGACGACGGCGACTTCTAGTTGTAACTGCGAGTGGCAACTTCCGACGGTGATGCAGGCTGTATTCCGGCGACGGTGGCAGTACTGCAGCGACGGCAACGGTCGACCGTGGCGGCGACTTCTGATGAGTGCTTGGGGTTTGAAGGAGAGTGAGATTGAGTGTGGCGTGAGGTTGAGAGATTGATCGAGGGTTGAGGGGTGAGAGTAAAATGAAATTAATGTTTAATTGGGCTGGGCAAATTTTATGTTATATATAATTTAGTTTTGGGCTGGCTAATGGACTGGGTATTTTACCGTTTTAAAACGAAAAACTTTAAAAAATATATATTTAAATACAATGCTCGGTTCGGTTTTAAACCGAGGAAAACCAAATTTAAAAAATAATAATAATAATCGAACCTATCGGTTTGGTTCGACTCGAGCCGGTTCGTCGGTCGGGCCAGTTCCTGCACACCCCCTACCTAAGCTCGGAAGTTCACTCTCTCCGTTGGCGCTTTTGTTTTTAGTCAGAAGTGTTTATGTTAACATTCCAAACTTGATAGATTTTAAAAATAAAATAATCAAACAAAAAACACACACTTTTTTTATTCAAGGTTACTTGCATAAGATATATATATTTTCGACCAAACTATCATAGTTTCGACCAAAATATTGAGGCTTCATACCAAATTAATTGATTTGGTTCATTGATTTTGCAGCTTTCTATTCTATAAGAGGATAGATCGAAGGCATCTAAAGTTGTACCCATTACCATATGAAATATTTTTCAATTTCTATCCTACCGTTGTTTTTAGTTCAACAATTGTGTGAGTAGAAAATATAATCATCTACTTTTATAATTGTCACATATATATTATCTATTATCATTGTTGAAATAAAAATATATATTTATTTATATTGTACCTCTAAGTTATGAGTTCAGTTATATTTCAATATGTTACAAGAATTTTGAGTTTAGTTTTGATTCATATGTTTTAAAATGTTTTATTTTACTTTTGAATTTTGAATTTAATTTTTATTTGATCACTGCATTTAACTCAAAACTCGTCATTAAGAATGTAACCTTTTTGAAATCTAATAATCCAATTGAAATTAAACTCAAAATTTATGGATAAAAGGATGTTAAAAAAAAAAAAGCAACAAATAAAAGATATGTATTAAATGAATTTGGAAGATAATATGTTATTACACGTTGGATTTTTATAGGTGTCATTGTGTAGAGCAAAAATACACAATGGTGTGAAATAATTTTAGGGAAAAAATCATTTTTAAGTTGGTGTATCATTTTTCATTCTAAACTTTTAATTTTATCAAATTGGAATATAAAACTATATTAGTGTTTTGACTTTTTACTCTATTCAACTTTCATTAATTCACCCACTAATTTAAACAAAAAAAAACGTACAATTATTCATAAACTTGCTAATTTCAACAAAATTGAGTTTGATTGATGGACAAATTAACCATTAAATAACACTTTATCAATACTCATAGACTACAAAAAAAAAAACTCAAATACTTCGTTTATTTGATAAGTTATTGAATACATATGATTTTTTTTTATGATATCTCAAATTAAATTTAATCCCAGTGTGGAAAGTGCAACATATATTTTTTTTAATTTTAAAATCATGTAACAATTATCTAAGTATTAGATGCAATTTGATGATA
>JAOANK020000022.1:9491737-9508584 GCA_026257165.2 Telfairia occidentalis | reverse complement strand
TTTTAAATCAACTCCGAAAAAAGGGCAAAAAAAAATTAGAGATATGCAACAACCGTTTAAATAGAGAAAAATAGATAGAGAGAACACAAAAAAGTTAGAGAAATATAAAGACATGGAGATGAAAATAGAAGGTAAAAACAAACATTTAAGGTGAAATATGATTAATTAAAGAATGCACTTTTTTTATTCAAAACAATATTCATTTTAAAAATAAATTTATTATTAAATTTTGTTGGTAAAAAATTATGTGAAAAATCACATCGCTGGAATTGATCGAAAGTGATTTGGATATTTTCAAAATCACTAATATAGTAATGTCATACACTATTATTTTTAAATGAAAGAGATATGGGCAGTGATAAAGGTAATTTGAGCTACTTTAAGGGTGTATTTGGAATAATTTATGGAAAACAATGTTTTTAAAATAAAATTATTTTTTTTAATAGCACTTTTGAAAAAAGTAACAATTTAAAGTGTGCTTAGTATAGTTTCTTCAGTAATTTAAAAAAATCAAAAGTGTTTTATGAAAAATTATTCATTAATAAAATGGACTACAAAATAATTAGATTAATTTAAAAGTTATTTTTTAAGAAACTCAAATAAGATGAATTATAAAAAAATGACTTAAAAGTAATTAATAATTTTTTAAAATACTTAATTAGAAGGAAAAAGACATATCTGCAATTAACAATATTGTTTTTTAGTGCAGTGTAATCAAATAAATTTATTATAAAAACTATATTTATTAAATTATTTTTTGTTTTTTATGAAAAAGTCATTGAATTAAAAGTAATGCCAAACAGGCATTTAGAAATTTTTGTAATGACAAAAGTGATTAAATACATTTTAAAACTACTTCCAAACACACCTTTAAACCACTCTCATATGTGTCTCTAGTTTGTTTTGCATTGCATTGCTATCGCTATGAAAGGAATTTTTAAAATCACAACATAGGCAGGGACTATCACTATGATTATGCCATATGATTTGAAACTAGTATTTATTAGACTTCATTAGTAGTAAAATATCAATATTTCTTCTATGCGTACATATTTAGAAACGCGTCAAGCTATAATTTTGTAGATTATAAGCTGTATATATGTTAATGCGAGCAAGTTTAATAAATAATGTGTCTGTTACCCTTCATGAGTTTGAAAAGTCAATCTCCCACCATATATTCGTTGAATTGTCAACCTGAACATAACTCAACTGATTAAGACATAATTTATCGACTAAGTTGTGTTTGAATCCCCACTCCACATATTTTTTAACTAAAAAAAAATACATTTGCTTAATTAAACATAAATGTTGTATATATAACTTTTAAAATTTTAAAATTTAGGTCTTTTTTTTTTTTGTTGTTGTTGTATATATACACATGTTTTTGAACTAAATTTAGGGGTTGTTTAGCCACTATATAGATTTTTTTTGGTTCAACAATGCATAATAGTTGAATCTATATGTTTTAACAAATTAGCTATGTCAATTTTTTATTTTTGTTAATTAATATTTAATAATGAAAAGTACGATAACATCGTAATAAAACTATTATTATACAAGTATAAGTTTTAAAACAAAAACAAAAAAGGAAAACAAAGTCGTTAATTGGTTCTTCTGGAAACCATTTCATGTTATTTACCTAAATGAAATTGTACATTAAAAAACAAAAGAAAAACTTTGAATAAACAATACGAACAAAAAACGAATTTATTATTAAAAAGCAGTCCCAATTGTTATCATTTTATTGTTATATTATTGAGCAATTTAGCAATTGTATAAGTTTCGACAAGTCTATGTGTTGGAAAAATCAACAATGAATAATCCTGCCATTCTCGAACAGAATCTTCCACAGTTTCGGAAAAAAGGTCATTACTTTTGTGCTGGAACTGTACTGTCAAAGCGTTAACATAACATTAGAAAATTGAATTAGCATACCCAATTAGACCAATGAATTTCAAAACCGATTCAAGAAGAAAAAACGAAATTCCCTCTTAAAAAAAAAAAAGAGGAGAGAGAAATTTATCGTTTGGGAAATGGGAGAGGGAAAGAGAGAGTTGCTTCCTATCGCGAAGCCCCACCGTAGGCTTTTTGGCTGTGCTTGAATAATGGACGGTGACCGACCTTTCTCTCTCTTTCTTTGCAGCCAATCCTCACAGAGCGGAAGTCAGCCAACCCATTTGCCAATTGCCATCCCCTGACCAACCGATTTCATCCATTTTCATGCTTTATTTCTTCCTTTTGTCCTCCATTTCAAATGCTGAACAAATAAAATAATCCGTGAAGAAAGAAGGGATTTCAAAGTAAATTACAATTTACAGGTACCCATCTGAATTATTCGTCGTGTTTCTTTTCATTCTTTTGTTTGTGTATTTTTCACTATCGCACTGTTCAATTCATCTAATTTCACCCTTTACTGTTGTAAATTCGAGATGAGACTAATTGGGATAGAGACTTGAAGGAATCTTCTGTTTTCCGTCTCCCCATTGATTAATAAACAGAAATTTTCCTCAAAATTCATCCGGGTAATGTGGGTTTTGCCGGTAAAAAGGATAACTCCTGTTAATTTATCTTGTGGGGTGGCTTTTTTATGTTGTTGTTGTTGCAGTTAGTGATAAGCACGCCTGTCCTTAATCATTCCCTTCATATTCTCTCTCTGAATTTGTTATTCCTATTATTTATTCATCATCTTCTTCTTCAGCCCGCTTTTCTGTATTTCTCCTCGCTTTCTTCCTCTCTCGTCCGTTCTCTCTACTGGGTTGCGAAGATTGTACAAATTCCATTAGCTTTCACGTGCTAGGATTGGATCTGGGTGCTCGTTTTTTTTCCTGTTATTCATCTCCTTGACGTTTTGTTCAACCGGTACTTCAATGTTTCGGATTCTTCGTTATTCTTTATCATCCTTTTCTCCACCTTATGCATTAACTCTGTTTATCCATCGTTTTTCTTTCAAAAGTTATGTTTTGGATTTTCTTAATCAATCTTTCATTTTCCTCAATCCAACAATATATTCTCATTCTCTTGCTTTGTTCTTTGGACCATTGGCTTCGTGGAATATGCTTGTCACAAATAGTAAAACTTATAGTTTTATTTCTCGAGGACGAAATTTTGATTAATAAACCGTTCGCTCCATTATGGTATATACAAATTGAGGTATAGGAATTATCCAGTGGTTGGCTGCGACCGGATATCCCTATCTAAAGAGCACGTTTAGCTTCCATGGTTCCGAATTTTGAAATTCTGACATTGGGAAAGATTTGACCCCTTGCTTTTGAATATTGTATATGCATGTGGTTGTTTATTTCTCTGGGTACTACAGTTTCAAATTCTTTTTCAACCTTTGAGTGTTCGATTTGCAAGTGACGTTTTTATAGAAGTAACTCACGTCTTAGCTTTATTGCTTATTGTTCTTCCCCAACTCTAATTAAAAGACGATTGGTATTTGTTGATTTTGTGTATATTTATTGTATATCCGTTTTGATGTAGTATGTGTTTCCAAGCTGCAAGATTTACATTTCACGAGATTGAAGTATCAGCTTTGTTGGATTATAAAGTAGTTAGACTACTTTCAACTAAGCATCATTGATATGTTTAATTTAATTATACATAGTCAACCTGATCATAGTTCAACTAGTTAAGGTATATACCTTCGACCAAAAAAGTTAGAGGTTCGAATCTCTATCTCGATATGTTGTTGAATTAAAAAAAATGATTAAACATTATTTTTTCTTAAAACAATTGAATTCATTGATTTAGAGATGAATATTTCATTTATTCTTTTGGTAAATAATGAAGAGGCTAAAGTTGCTGAAGAGGAAAATATTTTTTTCTTCCTAGAGACTTCATTGATTCTCTCAACAGTTGCCGTGAGTTTAACTCGCGACTTCAAAATGTATTTGTCATTTTCTGCCTCACTTTTGAAATTCAGTTACTTAGAGTCATTGTTTAATTGATTGTAACTTTTTACGCCAATTTTGTAACTAGCCGAGGTAATTATACCCTAACAGTTCTGCAACCAATGTTACTTGTGACAAGATTTATCTTTTGACTCCTAACTTATCTCTCAGCGATTTTTTTTTTTTTGAGACCACTTCAGACTGAATTTATGCTCCGAAAAGTGGTGGGAATATAACATGGCTGTTTCTATGAGAGATTTAGATCAAGCATTTCAGGGTGCTGGCCAGAAAGCGTATCCTTATGTAATGTGACTTCAGTACGTTTTCTATTTTCCAGTAAACCAAGTATATGAGGTGAAGATTTTTCCTATGATAATTGATAACATTTTTCAATAATCAAGTTTAAGAAAATGAACAACATTATTTCCATGTCTTCAATTGCTTTGTTATATGGTTTATCAAATTTGCTTTGCATTTGGAAGTTTCTATTTTATTTCCTTGACTATACATAGTGGCCTTGAAGTATGGCGCATTGAAAATTTCCGGCCAGTTCTGGTACCAAAATCATCTCACGGAAAGTTTTTCACAGGAGATTCCTATATAGTTTTGAAGGTAAGTGGTTTTGGTTTGGTCTTTACTATGTGCTTTGATAAGATTTGTCTCGATACTAAACATTTTATTTTCATAGCTATCCTTAATCTAACATATTGTAGAAAATAATTTTATCATAAAATGTGAAAATGTGAAAATGTTAACTTCTCATATCTGTATTTGGTCCTAAGTTGTCATGTCATCTGTCTCTCGGTGTGTCAAATTCGTTGAAAGGATGAAGGGAAAAGAATGGAAGTGGTTATTTAGGACCCATAGCAAAAGATAGGACTTTGCTGCATTATTGACTTTATTGATCCCTTGTAGGCTCTTAGCAAACCTGGATTTTTTGAGGACTAAAAATCTATTGAAGTTATCTCCATACCGTTTCTCCTTAAAAATGTATTATTCCTCTGTGTTCTATCTTATAAGGAATTGCAGTCATTTTGATAAAGCAACTGCAACCTGCTATGACAGCAGCATTGAACAAAGAGAAAACAAACTTTTTGTTCTTGCAACCTGCTATGACAACTGAAACTTTTTATTCTTTGCAGACCTCATCCTTAAAAAGTGGTGCTCTGCGGCATGATATTCATTATTGGCTTGGTAAGGATACCACTCAGGTACGCTCTAATCATTCAGTTATTTTCTGGTAGTCATCTCTTGGTTTCAAATTTAATTTCTAACACTAAGAGCTGTCAATTTAGGATGAATCTGGTACTGCAGCCGTCAAAACCGTAGAATTGGATGCAGCTCTTGGAGGACGTGCTGTTCAGTACCGTGAAGTGCAAGGTCATGAGACAGAAAAGTTCTTATCATATTTCAAACCATGCATTATACCGCAAGAGGGTGGTGCTTCATCTGGGTTCAAACATGCAGAGGCTGAAGAACACCAGACTCGGTTATATGTTTGCAAAGGAAAACGCGTTGTTCACGTTAAAGAGGCAAGTCTAGCATCAGATATGCAAATATGCAAGCTGATAAAGGATTGGTTTCACTAATCAGGGTGAATGAATAAATAAATAAATAAATATATATATATATATATGTATATATTTTGCTAAGTTGTTTATTCTGGTGGCAGGTTCCTTTTGCTCGATCTTCACTTAACCACGATGATATTTTCATTCTTGATACCAAGTCTAAAATATTCCAATTCAATGGTTCCAACTCATCCATCCAAGAGAGGGCCAAAGCATTGGAAGTAGTTCAATACATTAAAGATACCTATCATGATGGAAAATGTGAGGTAGCTGCCATTGGTAAGTAACATGGAAATTTAATAGCCTTTTTTTGTTTATAACAAGTTTAATTTCCTATGTTTGAAAGTTCTTAATTTTTTTATTGTTTACGTCACTAATAATCCAGGCATGTCTGTTGTCATACAGAAGATGGAAAATTGATGGCAGATGTGGACACTGGGGAATTTTGGGGTTTATTTGGTGGTTTTGCTCCACTTCCAAGGAAAGTAGGCAGTGAAGGTGACAAGATGGTCGATTCGCTTTCAATTAAAATACTGTGGTAATATGTTGCCCATGTTGGTCTTTGACTTTTCATGCGATATCATCACGTTATCTTTTTACTTGCTCCTTGCTACATTTTCATTTTATTCCTTCAAAGTGGTGAATAAATTTTGGTGGAATATGATCATATCTGCTTCCAAATTTCATAGCTCTTGCTTATTATCGTTTTTTATTTTGTAGAACTAATAAACTAATTAATGATGTAGTTCTGATAGTAGTATGTATGTCTTTGAAGTGTTGAGAAGGGTAATGGAGAACCTGTTGCGGCTGACTCTCTAACTAGAGAGCTATTAGACACAAATAAATGTTACATTCTAGATTGTGGGACAGAGGTTTTTATATGGATGGGAAGAAATACCTCTCTTGATGAAAGGAAAAGTGCAAGCAGGGCTGCAGAAGTAATTCCCTAGACCTCCCTATTTGATTGATGTAAGTTTATTTGAAGACTTGAGGTTTTTATATATCTTCTTATTGTTAACAGGAGTTAGTTAGTAGTCCTGATCGACCACAATCACATATAATGCGTGTGATTGAAGGCTTTGAACCTATAATGTTCCGGGGCAAGTTTGATTCATGGCCTGAGACAGCTGCTGTAGCGGTGTCAGAAGATGGTAGAGGCAAGGTTGCAGGTCAGTAAGTGAAGAGATTCTATGATTCATAGTTCTTTTAGTATATCTTGCAGTTTTCCTTTAGAGTCTGTTTTCCCTGTTTTCCATTGCAATGCCGACTCTTCTTTTGCTATTGTGATGTTCTCATGTTTTTTGTTGTTGTTATCTTTTAGCACTTTTAAAACGCCAAGGAGTTAACGTGAGGGGTCTTTTAAAAGCTCATCCTGTAAAAGAGGAACCTCAACCTTACATCGATTGTACAGGAAATCTACAGGTGAAGTTTCTAAAACTATCTAAAATAGACTCTTCTTTTTTAAGATAAATTTCTGCAGTTGCCAACCTTCAAATCTACTCGTAAAAAATATTTGACATTTTGTTCTCTTCTCCATAAGGTTCTATGAACCAATCTGCAAATGATGACACAATAAATAAGGATATGGCATAAGAAGGAACAGACAACCTGGATGTATGGAATAAGTGAATATTTGCTTTACAATCAATTTGAATGAAGGAAAACAAACATGATGACCGGAGTTTTGGGTAGGTCGTTGGAAGCTACAGACAATTTATAGACTAATCGACGCATGATTCAATTAAGTTCATCTATTTTGTTATGCATTAGGATGTGGTCCAACATGAAATAAGTTGAGATTTTTATAGCTGTCCTTGACGTAGAGACGTATGTTCATATGGTTAGAAAATCACTAGCTTATTTACAATCTTCAAAAATGATTTACCCTATGGTGACAACTCCCTAATTTTGTAGGTTTGGCGCGTCAGTGGCCAGGAAAAGCTTTTACTTCCTGTTGCTGATCAGTCAAAATTTTACACTGGAGATTGCTATATCTTCCAATATTCATACGCGGGAGATGACAAGGAGGAATTCCTTATTGGAACATGGTTTGGGAAACAGAGTGTTGAGGTACTTAGCTTTCATTCCCAGTTCCTTATATTCACCACGTCAAAGCCCTTGTCTGAACTAATAAAAATGGATCAGATCAAACTAGGAATAGTGATGTTACCTTTAAGTCACGTTTGAAGCATCAAAATATTTGAATAATGATAATTTGAAAGCTCTTAAAGGTAACATTTTCAATAGGACATTTTATAAGTCTACCATTATTTTGTGCGGGATGTTCGAGTTCTATATATAACTGCATTTCCTTTTGAAATAGGAAGAAAGAGCCTCTGCTTTATCACTGGCAAGCAAGATGGTTGAATCTCTGAAGTTCCTGCCTGTCCAGGTAGCTTCCACGATTTATATTTTCTGCTTAATAAAGGTTTAATATATTTGCTCTAAATCCTTGGCTGTCTCTTATTGAGGATATCGTCGTTGTTTCAAATTGCTAGGCTCGTATTTATGAAGGACAAGAATCAATCCAGTTCTATTCAATCTTCCAAAGCTTTATCGTTTATAAGGTATGTGTGGGTAACCGAAAGGAAATGCATATAGTTTTATTATATTAAATGTTTGCTTCTTGAAATACTTGTAAAAAGTACATATTTTGAATTATTTCCTGAAGTTGACAGGTTAAAAATTTTGCAGGGTGGGTTGAGTGATGGATACAAGAATTATATTTCAGAAAATGAAATTTCAGATGTGACAAATTTAGAAGATGGTGTCGCATTATTTCGAGTCCAGGGCTCTGGCCCTGAGAATATGCAAGCAATTCAAGTTGAAGCAGTACGTTGCTCTCATCTCATTGTTTTGCAATTTTGCCCCATGCATATTTTGCGCTAATATATGCATTACTTGTTTTTCTTTTCTTTTCTTTTTTTTTTTTTTTTGGTTCCCATCAGGTCGGATCCTCTTTGAATTCCTCTTATTGTTACATTTTACATAGTGGCCCTACTGTTTTTACTTGGTGTGGAAGTCTTACCTCCTCAGATAGCCAGGAACTTGTTGAAAGATTTCTGGACGTTATAAAGGTGATAGTTATATGTCCTTATGAATGCGATATTAATAGATGGTTGAGTTCCTATGATAAGGATAATTAAGCTACTTGTTACTTGTCAGTGATGTGCCCATTATGAATTAATTTGCCATTAGAATGTGTAAATCATATGTTGTTAGTTAATGGATTTTGGGGGAAATAGTCTCCCTATGTCAAAGGCAAATGCTCCTGGATATATATTTGGACATGGAATATGTCTCAACCATGCATTATTTTGAAAGTTTGTTTGTCTTTTCTACTCTTATTCAGTACGTCTGAAGGTCGTCTTTGGAAATTTCTTCTCATATGAATCCCCATTTTTCTGCAGCCAAACTGTCAATCCAAGCCGCAAAAGGAAGGCACAGAATCTGAACAATTTTGGGATTTGTTGGGAGGAAAATTGGAATACCCTAGTCAGAAAATTGCACGAAATAATGAGAGTGATCCACACTTATATTCTTGCACTTTTTTAAAAGGTGTGGATAACTGTATTACAATGAAAATGCACTATACTCTTTCGTCGATATTATTTTCGTCGTCTATTATGCTTTCGAATCTAACTTTGTTCATGGCATCGATTTCAACTGCGGAAATGGTGGGCATCATGCAGAAACTTTGAAGGTATTCTCTTTTTAGTCAGTTCTTGTAATCTTCTCGAAGTACATCAATCATTAAATTCTGTTTTAAAACTTAGACTAGAGTTTTTATTTTCCAGTTTGAAAACGAAGTAATGCATCAAAGTTCCTGTGTTCTTTGCTGTAAATAAGTCTTAATACATGGTCAAGGGTCAATGCCTTTTGTTTCAGCATAGTTTCATATATGCTGTAAGGGCATTCTACAAGCAATTATTTTCAGTCTTTTGTAAACTTTATGTTATTGCAGGTTGCTGAGATATACAACTTTGGCCAAGATGATCTGATGACAGAAGATATCTACATTCTTAGTTGTCACTCTGAGATTTTTGTTTGGGTTGGTCAACAGGTTGACCCCAAGACCAAAATGCATGCTTTAAATATTGGTGAGGTACGTTTCATCGCGGTCCATCGTGAGAATTCATTTTTGCCCTCTACGTCGTTCTACTGCCAATCATTAGGAGATTGAATCCTCATTAAAATTTTCCAGTCAATCATTTGCTCTAATGTCTGCTGTAATGCCTTTTACTGCTAGTTTTCTGGGACATCTTCATATTTTGGTTTTTTTCATATTGTCAACAGAAATTTCTCAAGACTGATTTTCTTCTCGAAAAGTTATCACTCGAAACTCCAATATATATTGTCATGGAAGGAAATGAGCCACCTTTTTTCACACGTTTCTTCTCATGGGATTCTGCAAAATCTGCAGTAAGAACTTTATGCTAATTAAGTATGATTATCTAAATTCCCAAACTTCGACAACAACCTGATTGCTTATTTTATTTGTTTCCTTTGTTTCTTTTAATAATTTGAATACAGATGCACGGAAATTCGTTTCAGAGAAAGTTTGCATTAGTAAAAAATGGCGGTACTCCTACTGTAGATGTAAGTCATTTTCTGGTTCATCCTTTTACTCGGTCAATTTTTGGATTTAACTTCTGCTCTCAAACATGATCTTAAAAAATAAGTTAAATGAATAAATTGATCTTAACCTTTTGGGATTAATGATAATTAATACAATATTTGAACAAGAGGTCCTTAAATGACACGTCCTCATCCTCACAATATTGGATATTTGAGAAGGCATATCAGCTTTTACATGGTTAGAAATTGTTGCTGTGTGTAGTTGGTCATTATTTTTTTATGGTTACATGGTCTGTAATTAGAAACCGAAGCGGAGAACTCCTGTAATGTATGGAGGGAGGTCCAGTAGTGTGCCAGAAAAATCACAGCGCTCGAGGAGTGTGTCATTTAGTCCCGATCGAGTCCGTGTGAGAGGAAGGTCGCCTGCTTTCAATGCACTAGCTGCAAACTTTGAGAACCCAAATGCTAGAAATTTATCTACTCCTCCACCAATGGTTAGAAAATTATACCCGAAATCTGTTACTCCTGATTCATCAAGACTGGCTTCTAAAAATGCAGCCATAGCTGCACTCAGTGCAAGTTTCGAACAGCCACGACCTGCCCGAGAAGCTATTATACCGCGCTCTTTAAGGGGTACGAGTTCATTTAAGTTTCACTACAGTTTGTTTACAACCATCACAATCTCATTGTTTTTCTCTTTTGTGTTTCTTAAGGGAGCTTTGGTGCCTCCAAGCCGAAACCAGAGTCGGACAATAAGGAGAACTCTATGAGCAATAGAATTGAATCTCTCACTATAGCGGAAGATGTGAAAGAGGGTGAAGCTGAAGATGAGGAAGGTCTCACAATACATCCATACGAATCTCTTACAACGTTGTCGAGTGCTCCAGTTTCAGACATTGACGTGACGAAGCGAGAGGTAATCATTTCACGATTAAACCGTATGATGAAAACTAGCAACATCTTTAATCAACGTCGAGTTCTGATGTTCAAAATTTGGAACGTGCAGACATACTTGTCATCGGCGGAGTTCAGGGAGAAATTTGAAATGACAAAAGATGCTTTCTATAAGCTACCCAAATGGAAGCAAAACAAACTTAAAATGGCTCTACATTTGTTCTAGATCTCCTTACTATCAATGCCTTTGATTGCTCGTCTTCGAGTTTTGGTTGCCGGTAGCGGTTTTCCTTGCAACAGTATCGGTTCGTTTTCTTTGGCGCTTCATTAGTCAGTCATTAATATTGATTGCAGTAATTTTGATCTTCCGCAGCAGCTGTGCAACTCAAAGTCCTTAATGGAGAGCGTCAGTGCATTTTAAGCTGTTTCTGCTCCCAAACAAACTCAGAGCTGTTCTTAATTGGTTTGAATTTGTCTAGCTTTCACTAGCAGTTAAGTTAGTTGTGTGTTATATTCTTTGAAAATTGGTTTGATGTGAGCAATTTTGGTCTTTGTTATTTAATTCTTTTTCATTGGGTTTTGTTTTTTTGTTTTTTAAAAAAAAAGAGGGAGAAAAAGAGAGATAGCTATTACAATTAGCAGGCTGTATTGATTGATGATTGAGGATGGAACCATGTACAGCATTGTAAAAACCAGTCCTCTCATTTTTTTTCATTTTTAAAATAAAAAGTGTGATTTTTTTTTAATAGTGTACTTTCCTCATTGTCTTTCTCATGTGTGTTGTTGTTTTTGTCTCTCTCTCTAAACCCTCTCTCACCACAAGAATGTTTACAATTGTTTTTTTTTTAATATAAATAAAAGAAATTAATTATTTTTGTTAATTGTACTCTTTATTATTCATGCTTATAATAAGTCTTGCTGATATTTATTCCATTTGTGAAAGTTTGAATAACTAATACTCTAATACTGGATAAGTAGCAATATTTTATTTTATATTTATTTTAACAAAATAAGTTTTTAACGGCTTTTTTTAACGTATTTTATTATATTGTAACAGCTTCTTATTTAACATATTAGTCAAATTCTAAGAATAGATTTTCACTTTTTATAAATTTATTTCAACTTTCTAAACTAAAAGCCAACAAAAAAATTTATTATTAAAAATGCTAGATCCATTACAATCCTAAGATCTTTATATTTAAATATTCTTAGTTAAATAAAAATATAATTAGTAATATAATCAAACACATTACATATTGACTCTCTTTAAAATTGTACTTTAAAAAGAAAAAAAAAAACTCTCTTTAAAATTTTATACTCATATACTTTTACTACCCTTTATAAATATTAAAATATACTATTAATAATTAGCATTTGCTTATTAACTGTAAAGTGGTTAGAAATCTATTTCTACAAATCTAAGTAATAAATTTAAATTTTTAAAAAATTGGATACCAATATATGAAATTTATGTAAGAGTTGGAAGAATAAATTTTATATTCATTATGTCAAATTAGCATAGTTCATCTCATCTTTGTTGTTCTTAAAAAATATATATATAAATCATCGTAACTACAAAAACTAGATTAAAACATGGTATATATACGTATTTGATTGTAACTATAATATATATTAAAAAAATGGTAACTGGATCAACTAACCGAGTTAAGTCAATATAAACTAAATAAATAGATTTTGAATATACAAAATTAATACAGTTTTTTTAAATTTTGATTCCCTAATTTTGTTCGCAAAAATCTCCTCCATAAGTGGTTTCGTAATTCAATTTTCATAGTTTAGTAATTAATTTTATATTTTATATTTTTATCATTAAAAAAAAATCAATACTACTTAATTTAAGTGTTTTATATTCATGCATCTAATATTGATATAATTTATGCTCCTCTACATAAAATTCTGGATCTTCACTGCTTCTACCTAAGCCAAAATGAAAGTTCAATGATTAATAATAGATTATTTTTAATTTAAAAGTATAAAGATATTAAAGGTTGAAAGATTAAAAAAAAGTAAATAAACACTCACAATTTGTTTGATAATATATTTTTCTAAAAAAAATTGAAATCCTATTTGTTGATTAACATTTTAATTTTTTTTTAATTTTATAATTATCAAATACATTTTTTTATGTTTAAATAAAATTTTATAATTATAGCCAAATATTGAAAACTAATTAAAAAGTAGTTTTCAAAAAGTCTGATTTTCTTAACACCAGATAGATACCAATATTAAAGATAATTACAGTGTATTCAACTTTTACACTGCATCTCTAGTTTAATATTAAATAAAAAAAACTGTATCCAATTCCATAGCTTGTAAAATGAAGTAGCTTTAATAATGTGAATTATGATAATAATACAATTAATAGTTTAATAAAAATAAATATAATTAATAAATATTCTTGAGTGTAAATTTGATAGAATTCTTCCTACAAATCACCAACTTTACATTTTATATATTACTTTTGCCAAAAAAAAGAAAAAGAAAAAAAAATTGCACCTTTGTAAGTTCATATATACTAAAATATGAAATTGCTAAAATTTTGAGAGATGATCATATTACCAAAAAAACAACCAACTTTAAAATTTTGTTCCAAAATTTTTGAATGGACAAAAAGGAAAGATTTTAGCCAACAATATTGGCTTAATCAAATTTACTTAAATGTTAATATATATATTTTACCCCATAACGTCTTGATATGTCTTTAATAAGTTAGGCTCGGTTTGACTTTAGTGGTAGAGTTAACTCTTAGAATTGTCTTACTAGAAAAAAAAATCTTAGAATTATTTTAAGAAGTATTATAGTTATAAATGCAAGTAAATGCTTGAACTCCCAATAACTTTTATTCGTAGTTAATTACTTGTGACTTCTTATAATATATAACATATAAATTATTAAGAAATTTTATATATCATAAGAAAACATTTCTTGTAGCTTTGATTTTTATTGTCTATTTTTTCTTTGAAAAAATTTCTTCATCGTTTTTCAAACAATCTCCTGCTAATCATCAAATAATACACCTCTTCAATTTCAATTAAACTTCTTTAAGGTTTGTTATTCATAAAACTATGTTGATTTAGTCATGCTTAACTTATTGGTTTCATCATTTCTTCTTTTTTGACATTATGTTAATTGTTTAATATTATTAAATAAAACATTAATTATGTTTTATTTGTTTATAAAAACATTGTTTTTTTTTTTTTCAAATTGAATAAGTCAATAAAAATATCAATCAAATTAAGAAAAACAAAAAGAAAAAGCAAAACGTTAAAAAAAGAATAGATAAACGAATTCAAATATAAAAAGAAAATTTTTAAGAACTATGTTACAAATAAAATACAAACATAATAAAATTGACAAATTTTTCGCATTATATAACATAAAACAGACGTACATAAAATTGAAAAATGACAAAGCAATTAAAAATATTAAAATTATAGGAAATTTTGGATTCATTATTATTATTATCAACATCAATATCATTTTAAAGTTTAAATCTTAATTTAGTCGTTTTACAACTTTTAGCTGGGTTCAATTTTGCCTTCAAACTTTTAAAATATTTATTTTAATTCTCAAATTTAAAAAAAATAATCATTTTGATTATTGAACTTTCAGTATGTTTACTTTAATTCTTAAATTATTAAAAAATGATCTTAATATTTGTCAGATTATTTTTACACATAAAATTCACACATCTAATACTTGATTTCAACTTGAATAGTTTGAATATATACTCAAGTTAACAAACTAAGTTAATACATATACTTGAAATTATATTATTAATTTGTTAAAATCAAAATATATAAATGTAAGAATTATAATTGCCAATTTTTTTAAAAAAGTTTAAAGAATAAAACAGACCATTTGGAAGGTCAGCAGAGTAAATAAATATTTTAAAAATATAAGGACTAAAATAAAATAATTTAAAAAATTCCAGGACTAAAATGAAAATTAATTTTTATTGCAAGTGGGTTAATTTATAAATGTTTGACTAAACCCCCAAAATTACTCGATCCACTCCTGGTTGCGTGGGGGTTATAGCTCTTGAACCGGGAAAGCCTGTGAGTGAGAGTGATTTTCGCTTATAAAATACATTCAAGAACAATAACGATCATCGGCGATGAGAAAAAAAACCAGACGGTTAATTACAGTGAGGATTGGATTATTGACATTCAGATTCAGATTCATGTCACATTGCAAGAGAAACATTGAATTTCGAAACGACGAACATCATGAACAAACGGTGGTTATTTATCACCATTAACACACAGCAGAGATAATAAATAGATAGATGAAGCCCGAGAAAGGTGGATCGTCGTCGTCGTCGTCATCATCTTCTTCTTCTCCGGCAGTTTTTTCCTCGAATGCAGCCGCCGTCGCCGTCGCCCTTGCCGCGTCTCCGGTAGGCAGCGTCGAATTTACCACAGGTTATAATGGTTTAGAGAAGGTCATTCTTCGTGGTCCCCGTCGCAGTTCCGCTGAGGTACCGTACCGTCTGCCACACGAAAACAAACTCACTCAACTTTGATTTTAGGTTTTCGTATTGCGTTCGATTTTGTGACCTCACTCGTTCTTGTTTCAATCTGAATCTGCGATTGCGATCCAATTCCATTGTCATTTTCATGCCTTTCTGGTTTGAATTTGTCGTTGTGATTATTGAGTTGAAGAATCATTAATTTTCATTTTCGTTTTACGTACTGCGAAGCTCCATTAAATTCGTCCCATGCCACACTGATTCCTTTTTCTTTCTTGTATCTACCTACGATATGTTATTGGGAAAAAAAAAATTATGATTAAACAAATAGAATTTCTTTTATTGCAGAGTGAAAAGAATAATTTAGGTTAAATTACATGTCTTAATCAATACAGTTGAGCTTATAAATTATTAAAATTTGTTTGTTTGTCTGTTTTTTTAAATTTAAAAAATTTTAATTTTTATTAATGTGCTATTTTGTAGTTATTCTGTCTGAGTACCGTTTTGGCTAGGTGTATATGTACGGAGCTCAGGTGATATCGTGGAAGAATAAATTGGGAGAGGAGTTGCTTTTTGTGAGCACAAAGGTAATTTATATTAGCCCCATTATATTATTGCATCCACAAATCAAGGTTTCAAATGATCTCATTAATTTTTTTATGAAGATGGAAATGTGCATGGAAAATGAAGATTTATTTAAATTAATAGATAACTGGTTAAATATAAATTTGATTCTTTGGGGTAAAGTTGGAGTTTCGTTCTTATAATTTGAAAACATTTCCATTTAGACCTCATGGTTTGAACTTAATTAGCTTCAATTTCATTCCTATAGTTTTAGGAGTTTAAATTTGTTTCCTATGATTTGAGCTTAGTTTCGATTTGGTCCTTATGGTTGAATTTAATCTAACAAATCATCCATAAATTGTGTTTTACTTGCCCAGTAGAAAAATCTACATATTTTCTTTTAATTTTTACCTTATTCTAAACTTTAATATACCAACATTGTAATTTGGGTAAAAGAGCATCTAATCTGGCTATCAAGAGTTATTTGTGCATAGTGTACTTCTTAGCTCTTCCTTTTGTTTTTTTTTTTTTACTTCTTCTACTAATATATATATATATACCAACATCGTAATCTAAATAAAAAAATGCATGAGTGAAAACAAATGTAAATATGGTTAAGGCATGGAGATTTTTGAACTTTGACTAAACTATAAAGATCAAATTTAAACTTTTGAAACCAAAGAGTCTAAATTGAAAATAAATCCAAACCATAGGAACCAAATAAAAAACATGTCTAACTATAAGGACTAAATTGAATCTTTTAAGAATATAAGGATCAAATTTAAACTTTGTCCACATCAAAAGGTTAAATTTTATAATTTAAACTAAATAAACATTTCATCATTTTTAAATAAA
>JAOANK020000022.1:9467162-9481845 GCA_026257165.2 Telfairia occidentalis | reverse complement strand
ATACTCAAAAACTTTATTTTCTCAAATACCATTTATAAATTAATCTAATGTATATAGTGTTAAATCACGACGGGTCAATTGGAATGAAAATCTTATTCTTTTGATGATGATTACTAAGAATTGTCTAGAATCGGAATCAGCAACTCATTCATGTTGTTTACTTTAATATGGAATCAGAATCAGATAAATTATGATAACAAAAATAACCTTTTGTATTTTTAATTAATTAAAAAGCTATGACAATTATCAAGGAGAAAAGAAGGGTAAAATGTGTAAAACAATTAATAAATATGGTATGGGCCCCACGAAATAGGAAATGAGAATGAGATTGATCACCTTTTTTTTTGGAGAGAATGAGATTGCCCTTTTTTGAGAGAGTGATTTCCAAATTTGAGGTGGGTTCATTCTCATTTATTGATTTTGTTAAATACTATCAAGGGAATGAAAATTTTCATCTCCATCCATTGATTCCGATTGAAGGGAAGTAAACGAAGCATATCAATGTTTTAACGAATAGACTAGTACAAAGTCGTTACAAACTACAAATCCAATCAAACAAAATTATCATTTCTTTTATTTTCTTTACTTATCTAAAGAGAGTAAGAGGGAACGGTTTGATATTTTTGGGCACACCATATGTCTTTCTCTCATATATGTCATTTGTTTGGTTGTTTATTTAGGTGGACAAGGTGTATCTATTCACCCCAACAAAGATAGCAATTTTGGATCACGAGAGAAAGAAAACCATTGAACTGCGGAAAGATGGGCTTTTAGATGCGAGTAAACTAATTGAACATGCACATGTTGTTGTTGTTGGTTCATTTTTAATATTTCTGTATTTATCCAATAGCAAATTAGCAAGAACGTAACCTTATTAAATTATAATATGTGTGTAATACCCTACCATATATAGTTGTGTGGAATCCATGGGATAAGAAGTCAAAGGCCATAGAAGACCTTGGAAACCAAGATTATAAACGAATGGTGTGTGTGGGAGCTGCTGCTGTTGAGAATTACATCACATTGAAACCTGGAGAAGAGTGGAAAGGAAGAATGGAGCTAAATTTTGTTCCTTCTAGCTACTGTAGCGGCCAACTCGATCCCGAGAAAGCTCTTCTAGGAGGCGTTTGATTATCATCATCCTCAACTTCGGTGAGTTCTTTTCCCCATTTTACTAATTTCCCCTATTATCTTTTTTTTTATTATTATTTTTTTATGTTATATGAGTTTCTCTTTCTTCTTTTCGGTTAATTTTCATTCATTTCTCTCGTTCTACCTCCCTCTTATGAGGCAATGGAAAACAACTAAGGGGAATTTTTGTAACATAGCGAAAAAGTATGCTCCTAAAATTCTTAAAAATATAAAATATTATAATAAAGTTCAAGTTAAATTACAAGTTTAGTCTTGCTAGTTTAGTTTCCATTCAGTCTCTATGATTATGTCAAATCTCACAAATCATCTCTTGTTACTACATTGCAACAATTAGCTTATATTTTCCTAACTATGTTAGTTGTTAATTTTATGATAGGATTAAGAGCATAGTAAAAATAGAAAGAAATAAGTACGTTTTTTTGGGCAGATAAAAGATATTTAGAGATTGATTTGTGATATTTAATCAAACCATAGAGACCAAATTAAATATTTTAAAATTTGAGGACTATATTGAAAGTATGTCCATTCTTCTATAGGGATAAAATTTGTAAATTAACCTAAATTTTATACTTTTTACTTGCTGACATGGCTAAATAATTTTTGTAGTCAAATGATAGATATAACCCATTCTCTCTCTTGGACCCTCCTCCCTCTTTTTTTTCCTCTCTTTGCTGTATTTGCAGATCACACTGCCAGATTTGTTCTCTCTCCCTTTTTTTCCCCTTCATATTGTGCAAGAAATTGAAGCCAAATACAACGGTGAAGGGAACTTTTGAGAATTTTGCGGAGGAAAATGAAGTCAAATACAATGAACAAGTTTTAGGATTTTGCTAGATTTCTTCTGTTTCTTTATTAGTGTTTTAGGAAAGCAATAAAGTCGAATAGAGAATTCAATGACACAGTTAGTTCTGAGTTTTTTTTTTTTTTTTTTTTTTTGCAAAATCCTCTTTTTTGGTTTTTTTGGGCAAACAGAGAGGGAGAGGAATTTAAGGTGGTTTGTAAATGGCCAAAGGAAAAGCAGATAGGATTGATTGAAAACATTAAAATAAAAAAAAAAATTTAAACATATTTTATTGCTATGTCAGCAAGTACAAGTATAAAATTAATATTTAATATCATTTAGCGATATTACGTTCTGAGATTTAAAAAACTTATAGAGGCAAAAATCATATTAATCAAATTTTTTAATCTATACCGTACAAAATTAGTGGTCGAAGGCTAGTCAGGCCCAACTTTGCAACTTTGCTAAAAGTTTGCGTCATCTTTGAAAATTTAGTTACTAACGACAAATTAAGACAATGACGAAAATTAAATTGTTTAAATTCTATTTGTGATCCCTTTAATCCAGCTAATCAATTTTGATTTTTGTATTTCTTAACTTTTATTTATTTTGGTCTTTAAAGTTGTGACCACTTTAGTTCATCTATTTTTTTTCTTTTTAATCTTTTTAAAATATTTTGATAGACTTGTATTAAAAACGTTTTTGTTGTGTAAATAATTTGTGTTAGAATTTTTGCAAATAGGAACTAAAACAAACATTTTTTAAAAATATAAAGACCAAAATAGTTGAAAATTAAAAGTATGTGGATCAAAATGAATATTTTGAAAGAAAAATAATCAAAACAAATTATAATAAAGACCAAAATAGGATATAATGAAAATGATATAAAATTTAAGAAAAAAAGAAAAAAAAAATGATCACGGCCTTAATTATAAAGTAGTTAGACAGTTGAAAAATCAAACTTTGGAGGTGGGGAAGGAGAATGACATCCCACAAGACAAGATGGGTTACGTACGGAGCAGCACGCACGTTGAGTAGTGATAGCATTAACTTTAAGCACCATCATCATCATCATCATCTCTGTCTCTCTATCCCTATCTGGTCAAGGAAGCAAAGGAATAGCCACTTTTTTTTTTCTTTTTTCCCCAGCTGCTTCTGTTTGTATTGGCATCCGCCCGCCCATTAACATACTGCCCTCTCTCTCTTTGAAAAATGTAAGGCCGAGCATGAGAAATGGTTTCTCTTTAGGATTCCCATTTGACGTTTACCATTCTAAACAGTCCAACAAAATTAACTCACCACCGACAAAACTTCATTACTTCAGTCTCCTTTCACATTCTAACAAGCCAGTAAAGCTGCAAACTGAGATAAAGTGTACAGAGTTGGAAAGCAAACAGATAAAAAATATGTATATATTTTCTGAAAGAGGAACTTTGAACAGCATCAACTCCAATGTTATAACAATTTATGTTCTCTTTGTCCCACTTGATTAGCATCTGTAAATGAGTGGCCTGATATGACACTGTTGCTTTGGAATTGGAATTGGATGTTTCCCTCTGTCGCTTTTTATTTTTTGTATAAAATGTGGGCAAACCAGGTGCCTTGGCTTGCCTAGTGTAGTCGTCATCATCAGCTTTTTAAACACAAATCCATATGCATTTGGCTTCCTTTTTGGAAGTAATTTGATTCCAAGCTTTGGTCATGGTGTGTACACTATTGATGTTGAGCATCATCTACAGTCTCTGCTCTTAGCTTTTCTCTATTTTTCTCAGAAGGTAGAACACATAATTGACTTGCTGGACATAGTCTTATTACCTTTTTGAGTTGTTTTGTCGTAATTTGCTTATTTTCCTATGCAAAATTTGAGACGCATAGGTAATAAAAAAAATTTCTATCTGGAGGAGAAAAAATAGAAATGGAGAAAGTGTAACACAGCCTCTGTACAACAACATATGCTCCAGGAAATGGGCATCGCAAACATCCATTTTTATTAGAGTGAAGTGCAAACTAATATTAGAATCTCAATTGGTGAAAATGTGTTAATGTGAACCTGTTTTCTTTTTGCAAGTTTTGGAATGATCGATGCAAAACTTGTCATCTTCTACTTGAGCTTTAAACTTTGGAAAAGCCAATGTGGCCGTTTTGTTTCCTGATCACATGTTGCACTTGAGCTGCTCATTGGGGTGGTTGGGTCATTGCATTCTTCTCCTCTTTCTGATTTGAATGACAAAGATGAATCAATCTCTCTATCCTTTTGAGTAAGAGGGGGAAAGGATTTTGATCTCTTCTTGATGAGACTACCACCAATGCTAAGTGTTAGCTCAACATCACTGTCTTCTTCACACCCATCTATGCTCATCTTGTTACTTTTTCCGACAATTGGAGTGCTTGGCCCGGCTTGGTCTTCGTCGACAGTGCTAACTCCGGTCGACATGTCCTCCTCTGCTGCAGGCCTTTCAAGATCAAAGCCTCTTGAAATTCTCATGTTGTCTCCAGAACAGCTTCCACTTCTCTCTCTACTGCTTCGATCATCTCTCAAGCTTTGAAGATTGAAAATCAGCTCCCCGCCAGCAATCTGTGTTATAGAATTTTCACGGTTATTGAACTGCAAATTGTTAGCTCCTGAACTTGCCACTGGACCCCATAATGTGTTTTGCTTGGTTCCTTTCCTCAGCTCTTCCATCAGCATCTTCTGAACACTGTACAGCCGATGGAGTTCCTTCACCTGCAAAATATTCACTCATTCTGTTATCTGAACTGTCACCCTTTGCATTTGATTTTCAATCTATTTGAATGGCTGCTGATATAAGAAATGAAACAGAAACTTTGAGAAGTAAACTGATCAAACTGTCTCATCCTGAAAATCAATCAGTCTGGCTTGTACAAAAGACTATAAACTGTCCTGAAAGAGGAAGAGACTTTTCTCCATTACCTGATTCTTGAAGATATCTTCGTGGACCTGCATTGTCTTTCGAATGGCGTCAACATCTCCTTTTTGCAGCATCTTGTTCACTGCTTCTTGAAACTTGTCAAGTCCAGACATGGCAGATGTATAGAATTGGGAGGGAAGCCTTGTTGAGTTCTGGAAATGCTGCCACTCATTCACTCTTTGAACTGTGAATGTGTTGCTGCTGTGAGCAGAGGTGGCTAGAGGATTGAAAGTGGGTTCAAGTCTTGTTCCCATGCCTGAAACCAAATGGGTGTCAAAAATGTTGGACAACAAAGGCACATTTTGACAAAAACATTCTTGAAACCCACGAAGAAAATTTAGACAAAAGCCAGCTTTGACAATTCAGCGGAAACTTTTCCTCTCTTTCTCTCTCTTTCCACAAGTGGGGTGGGTGTGAATTGTGTACAGCACTGAGATGTAGAAGGAGACAGAGTGTAGTTGACCAATTTCTACTGTCTAATGCAAAATTTAGGCATGCATCAAGGAGTAATGAGTTCAAAGTTCCAATCCTATGCTCCTGTACATGGCAAAGGAGAGAGAGAGAGAGATCTACCTGTAATGGAGCCAATTATACTAAGCCAAAAGTCAAATTATAAGCCAATCCAAATAAATATAGATGGAGGGACTCGTCCCCAAATACAGCAGAAACTTTGCTTATATACTATCATCAATTTTAGTGGTCCCTAGAATTATATATATGTATAGGCTAGGCTGGCTAGTCTAGAAGAAAAGAGATATTTATGATTTCAGGGATTTTATGGTTTCTTGATCTTGGAAAAGCATAATCAAACAGTGAAGAAACAATGCAGAAAAAAATGGGATGTAGATCGATCTCTCTCTCAATATCTGGTGGTGGCATAAAAAACTATCCACTTCCTCCTGTTTCTTCCTAGCCGTTTAAATTGTCCTTCCCATAACATCAAACCTCTTAAATCTATTTGATGAATTTATCAGAAAGGTTAATAGAAAGAAAACAGAAAACATTAAGAGAGAGAAGGAGAGGAGAGAGAGAGCTTGTCTTGGAATTGGAGGACTTAAGTATAGATAGTCTTGAAAAAGATAAAGCCTAAGCACTGATATTGAGAAATTGGTTTGGGTTCAAAGTTTCAGCAGAAAGATGTAGGGAGATTAGAGTGAATTTGTGCATAAAATTACTGATATGGAGCAATCCCAGTGACATGGAGAAGTATTGGGCACGCACTGATTTTTCTGGGATTGCAATACCAGTTCCAAAAGTCTCTCAAAACCCAGAAAGAATCAAACAAAATCATCATCAAAGACTCTGCAGCAAAAGTAGAAACCAAAAGAAAGAATTTAGAATATGAAGAAATGATGAGAGTTGAAGTGGGCTTGACCTGATATAGAAAGAGCCAGGATGATGTTGATTGTTTCTTATGAGACTCATTGAACATCTTCTCCCTTCCTCATGCCAATGCTTTGTTGATCAAAACAAATTGAGTGCTCAGTTTCCTCATAAATGCCTCAATCAACTCAATTCCTCTCCTCCTGCACCACCAAATATCCCCTTCCTTTCCTTTCCTTTGAAAGGACAAAACCCAGTCTTCCCTTTGCTTTACTTTGAGGAAGAAACAATAAAGCAAACACCCTCTGACTATAAAATTATAATCCCTGCTGTTAATAATTCAGGTTTGACAGGCTGTGATGGAGGGAGGCAATAAGAAAGCTGGTTTGGAATGTGTTCTTGTGTGTGTGTGAGTGTGTATTTCTTTGTTTAAGTAATATACTTTTTTTTTTAGAGAGAAGAGAGAGAAAGAGAGAGTTGTAAGGTATGGTATAAATATTGTATTGCTATCAGGCTGTACTTGAATGTATTGTATGGGGATGGTTCTGTGTGTGGATGTTGAGGAAGATCAAAGAAAAGAGAGGGGGCCACAAAAGTATATATAATAAAAACAAATGACAGTCCTAAACATGAGCCAGTGTGTATGCATGCCTGTGAACAAGATATTCCAGACAGCTCTTGGAAGCTTTCAAAGATATGCATGAATGGTGGAAAGTTGATGCTTCTTCTTTCCCACAAAACTGCAATCTCTCTCTCCTCCTACACCCTGTTTTCTTCAAAGAAAGGGAAAAAAAAAAAAAATTCTTATTCTTTTCCCCTTTTTTTTATGGACACTCAAAAATTCCAATGTGTTTTGTTGGTTGCTCTCTCCCTTAAATTATTCACATATATCAACTCCCATGATTTGGATTGAATCACTGTACAGAAAGACTTTGACCTCACATTCCATCAGCTGTAAATTAATTCCCTTTGGCTGTAAAATCCTACCACTACAGATTGATTCAGTATGCTTCTTCTTCTACTTCTCTAAGTTATTACACACTTTCCTTTTCCACCTCACTGTGTAAATTGTTCCATATTCTCCCATTATGAAAAATACCTAGACAATTTGAGGTGGGGAATGAGAGAGAGAAAAAAAAAAAAAACAAACAAACAAACTTTTGAATATTTCTCTCTGTCTAGTAATAATATATTTGAAAAGCTATGATTTCTTTTTCTTTTTTTCTTTTTTTCTTTTTTTTTGGGTAAATTCTCACATGTCCTTGAGGAGTTTAAGTAGAGAGTTATGATTACACTTTTGAGGGGTTTTCTCTCTGTGTTAAAGAAAGAGAGAAATAAAATAGAGTGATGTTATTATAATTCAATAGAAAATGATTATGATTTATGTGCACCAAGAAATGTAAGCATAAATGGGTGCCAAAACTTAAGCAACTCATAGGTAGAGAATTGAGATTGGAAAAGGGAAACTTCCTCTCACATCGCTTTCCTATAAAAGCTACATAAAATCTCCCTAACCTAAGAATCCATCTTCCCCAAATCACATCCACATGCCTCACTCTCTCTTCATTTTTTTTTTTTTTAATAATATACATTTTGTATATATATATATATATATATGGCTTTCCATTTTTATATGTTGGCGTGCTTGATTTTGTCCTTTACTTGTTTGGTATGTTCACACAAAATCTTATAATAATTTAGGAGTTTTTTTTAATCTTTTTATTGATGGTTCAATTGACAAAGTTTAATTGATTTAATATGTTAGTTCATGTTTAAAGTTTTCTCACTCTAAAAAAGCATTTCATCTTAACCGAGGAGGTATTTTTTATGCGTATATATGTTAAAATTAATTACTACAAGTAGTGTTGCATATTATTGTGTATTTCAAAACTGAATGTTTAAGAATAGAAAGTGATTTAAATTGGAAAATTCCATGTGGGTGTGACAACCATTACAAAAACTATTCATTTATAGAATAAGACTAAAATCTTTACACTCTCAAAAAATATATACATACATATGCATTAGACACAACCATATCAGCTGCTCAAAATATTGTTGTTTTTTTTTTTTTTTTTTTTTTGGGGGTACATTTTCTTGGAATAGGACCCACTGTGAGAATATTTATAGTTGAATTGCTAAAGTTTTGATGGTATCATACAAAGTACATAAATTAATAAATAGTTATTTTCTTAGAAAGCTCTGATGAGCTAGTGGGAATTTTTAATGGAAAATTACCAATTGTTTGATAGATTCTATTTCTTAAAAAGAAAGAAGGGAAGAAAATGACAATGTTAAAGAGAGGGAAAAAGAAAACAACAAAAGAAAAATTGATGGGATTGGAAATATCTCTAAAAGTTTATTCCTAATACAAATTGGATAGTCCCTTTCAAGAAGTGTTACAAATATATGCTCTCTTTTTCTAAACAAATTAAGTTGTTATTAAGTATCTCATTCGTCGTATTATCCATATTTTTATTATTGGGAGAATTAAAAAGTTTGATTCTAAAATCAAGCTGTTCTTTCCCTAGCCGTTTTATGCTTTGTTCTTCTATCAATTATGAATATTTATGCATGTCACATATTCAGTGTTCTTGATTTCAAAGACTGCAATTCTAGTAGGAGTATTTCTCCAAAAAATAAAATCATTTTAGAATGAATAAGAAAAATTAATTGTTTTTCTGTATGAAATAAACCATTCTATTTTTGGACCATTCTATTAGGTCTTTATATATGATTTAAAAATTTCAAATTAAACCTACCCTATAATAATGATAATTTATATACTTTGATTGTCAGTACAATAGATGTGCATTTTAGGATCAAATCTTCAACTTTAAGGAAATTAATAGGAATTTTTATCTCTATTGAGTTGTGTTGAAATTGGCTTAGGCTTTATTTATTTCATTACTCATTGAAATTAAAATAATATTTATGTTCTTGAATTAAAATAAATCACATTAAATTTACAATATGTTTGATATCTTAACCAAATTTTAAAATTTTCAACATGATTTCTAAAATATTTATTAAAATAAAAAATAAAGTCATTGTCAAAATGAAGTCTTAAAATTGAAAAACCTGTTAGAACGCATTAACTAAAATTTTATAGTTGTTGTGGCTTGAAAAGTTAAGGATTAATTCTTGCTATGTTCATTGGAAAGTTATGATTAATTACTAATAAGAATTCTACGATATAGATATATTAATAATTGTGATTAATTAAGGTCTTATCTTAATTCATATTTTAATTTCATTGTGACATGCATGGTGGTTGGCTATGTATGGGTTGTCCATGTGGGCTATGCACATGCCATATTTTTTTCCCATATTGACCCTTTAAGAGAGAGAGAAGAAAGTCTAGATTCACAAACTAAACAATAAGCAATTAATGTATTTTAATTGCAATTACTTTACATAATTATCAGAGGAACAGCACAATTAATGATAGTTACATCATAATCTTGACGTTATGCACTTGTAATGGACAATTTTTAATTTTTTTTTTTTTATATATATGTAATTTGTATGCATCTCCCCAAGATTATAATTATTTATAGAAAATTGTGTGTCCATTGATTTTTTATTAGTAACGAAAATATTGTCCAATGATGTAGCTCTCAATGGGTTAAAAAAATCAGATTTTATATTTAGGTTTGATTTTATAGCATGAATTTATTAGTAGTTTTATCTAACTTTTTTTTAAGAATGGGACATTTTGATTCTATTGGATGTTTCTTAGCTAGGTTTGTACATATTTTGATGCCATGTAGTACTTAATCGAAATTATTTAGCCATCATATGGATAGTAGAAGGTGAAGGACTTCTAAGTTTAAAGAAGAGAGAATTAAGAGAAAAAAAAGTTTTAGAGATAGAATTTCATATATTTTGTCTAAAAGAAGAGTTTGATTTATAAGAGCACGTTCAAAGCATGGACAATCTCATTTTGCATAAGAGATCTCAAGACACAGAACAAAAATTTTGCACATTAGAATGTAACTTTCGTCATTTCATGATGTAGATAGTTTGGTTTCATAGAATGATCCATATTGATTTTGAATTTGATTCAAAGATTTCCTTACACGTGCTCGACTAAAGGGATTGTTCTCCGATAGAAAATGAAATTCAATTAGAAAAATGAATCTTTCAACTTTACAGTAATATTAAAGTGAAATGAAATGGGACCTTGGAAGGAATCTTAATAGAAGGCTTGGCAAATATATACATATAGTGATGTGTATCAATGGGTTCATTGCATATTGACTTGTCGATTGGTATAAATTACAATTAAAATTGGTTGGTACATCCAATATATTGTTTTGGAAACCACCTAATTAATTTTGATATTCACATTCTTCCCACCATTGTCCTATGCCCATAATACATTTATATATACATAAATACTTTTAAGTGATGTGAAAGGCAACTTAGCCTTATCCCTTAGAATTCATAGAAAGTAAAATAAAATAAAATTCAATTGAGTAGCATACAAACTTCAAGTTGTACTTAGTTAAAGTTTTGAATTCTTTTTTTTTTTTTGTTTAGTAATTACGGAGTTAGAGGATCGAATCATCGACTTTTGCAATGATAGTAGATGTCTTTTCAATTGAACTTATGCTCGAATTGCCTGTGATTTCATTATTATTTGGAAATATATTAAAATTCATTAATAAAACAATAACACAATATTGCCAACTCGAGCATCGCTCAGCATATTTTTTCAACAAAAAAAAAATCGTGGGTTTGATTTTTGTATGCAGTTAAGATTGCAAATATTTTGCTAGATTTGGAAGAACTGAAAAAATAATATAAATGTGAAATTAAATTTGAGCCAGGTGGCAATGAATGGATGGAATATAGAGTGGGACAGATAGGGGAACTAACTTAGAGGTGCCACGTGTTGGAATGGGGATGGAGAAACACAAAATGTACTAATATTAAAAAAAAAATAAACCCACCTCTTTGCTTTTTTTACTTTTGTGTTCCACTGCAAGTCATATCTTTAGTTATGTCAAATTTCATCCCCCCCACCACCTAAAAAAAACCCTAAACAAAGAAATAATTATCATTTTAATACATGCCATCCTTCAAAACTATACCTATATAAATAACGTTACATCATATAAATATGAATCCATTAACCATAAAGGACAAGAAACATGAGCATTATTAGATAAGTCTTTGGAAGTTTGTCATGAATGAGATTATAAGACTAAGAATATTTGACTACATACTGTTATTAAAAATTTGACAACTATTTAATTTTTTGTTTTTTTCTTTGCATTCCTCTCACTGGTCGTCAAATTTTTTATGATGGTATGCAAGAAAATTCTTACGCATCGATATGCAGCCAAATATTTTTCTTATAAGACGGAAAAGAAAGATAAGGTAGAAGAGGGAAAAGGAAATGGAGGGAAAGAAGAGAGAGAAGAGTGGAGGGAGAAGAGAAATAGGTGAGAGAGAATGTGTTTGAGATTGAATGAGAAAATCTTAAGGAAAGAAAGACAAAAGTGGTGGGGAAAAGAAAGAGAGAAAGAAGACAAAGAATAATGAGGAAATTAAAAAAAAAAAAAAGAAAAAAAAAAAGTGGAGGGTGGTGGTGGGCAGTGAATTGGATTAGAAAGGAGCACGCTTTGTAGCCTAAGCAAGGCACATCCCCTTAACCATTGTGGGCCCCATCTTTCTCTCTCTAAAAAATCCCCTCTTTCTCTCTCTCCAATTATCATCTTTCTTTTCTTTTGCCTTCATCCTTATCACCCTAAGATTCCCTTTTCTTTTCTTTTTTTCTTTTGGGTAAATTGTTTGTTCTAGAAGAAAATTAAATTAAATTAAATTTCCCAACTTTCTTTTTTTTTTTCCCTTTTTTTCTTCTCTCTTCAAATTCCACAACCATGCACAAATTTTTTTCTTCTTCTTTGAATGGAGAGGAAAAAGCTAGTTAGGGCTTGGGAAAAAGGAAGAGAGAGAGAGAGGAAAGAGAGTTTAAAAAGTAGAAGTAGAACAAGTAGGATGGAAAATAATGTTATATTTTATAATGGGTAAGGAATCATTTTTTTAAAAAAAAAAAATTGTCTTGAAATTTAGAGGTACTACTTTTACACTTAATTAAAGAATTTGGTAATTTTTTTTTATTTGTTTGAAAATTTTATTAGTTAAAAATGATGTAATTTAAAATTATTCTGGTAGGAGATGAGATTGCGGCTACTGATTTAACAACACCATATGATAGTGCACTATAAAACTCATCATTGTAAATTACGAATATGAAACAGAATGTGGATCCAATTGCGTAATTTGCACTATAATAGCATTTATCAACTACTCAACTATTCATTTATACCCGTTCACACTTCAATCTAACTATGGAAATCTTTAATGACATGAAGATTTTTTTCTTAAAAAAAAAAGTTAAACTTTAAAATAAAGGTGTTTGAAAAAATGTTATTATTGAAGTTGATTGGAGAACTAACTTGTTTATAGTTCTGATTTAATTGAATGATTGATTCTAAATTCTTAAGATCAATAGGTCAGTTCAATGCTATTGAATTCGATAAAAGAAGTAAGATGAGTTGACCTCTTTACAATCTTAATTTATTATTCCCAAACTTACAACTTGAGGGGAAAAAAAAAATAAATAAATGCGAGATTCAAAGCTATGATAAATTTTGATTATTTTTTTTTTCTCAAAAACAATACAAATCACTAATCTTAAACCTTACCTAAAGATGGAATCATATAGCTTTAAGGCAATCAATAATGAAACCCTTTTTTTCCATTTCAATAAAGCTTGAAATTAGGGAGCGATCATAGTTTGTTCTCAAACTTCTTTAGGAAAAAGAAAGGGTATATTAAAGAAGAACATAAAAGCCGACTCTAAAAGATTATCTTTATAAATATTTGAATATAAATATGGTGTTATTGGCATGCAAGTCATATGCCTCAAAAAGTTTATATGTTCTTTTTTTTTTTTTTTCATTTATGTATTAGAAAACCAATGGGAAGCACATTAAGTGCTACCTTTTCCTAGGGATTAAGTAAATAAAGTAACCATTGGGATTATTATTATTATTATTATTATTATTATAATGCTTTTATTTTAGGTTTAAGATGTGACCCAAAACCTCTAGTAATATATTCTTTTGAGTTAGATGAATCATCTTTTTTTGGAAAGAAAGTGAAGTTGTATACATTGAATATAAAATATATTAAACTATCTCTGATGACATGATGGGTTAGCGTGTGGTTAATATTTTTTGAATACCTACCAGAAAAATTTCTAGTACTCTCGTAATATAGAAAACTTTCTATACTATTTCAATTCAATTATTTGTCATATCATCTTCTTTTAATAATGATGTGCGGTCCATGAAATAAAATAATATATCACTTATTAATGTGTCAAAATAGTGAATGAAAGGATTATGTGTACTTACGATAGTACTAAAATTTTTTCCAATATCGCCTACTAATGATAGGAATCGTTAGCCATTAATAAATTAAAATATAATTAGAATGAAATTAATTGGAACATATTTTAAAAAATTTAGATGATTTTTTCCTACTCATCCACTTGTGGTATTTTTCCATCTTTGTTAAGGTGTGATGTCATAAGACCCATTGAAAATTAAGCATATACAATAATATGTTCCCTTTTCCATAGTTATTAAGATGCTTTTGTGATCATATAATTTATTTGTCGAATTCAAATAAATATTTTTTCAATCTTATTCCTATTATTCAAGGCTAAAATAATGAAATGAAGACCATCCTTAAAATATTATGCTAGAAGCTTTTTTCTAACATATCCTTGTCAAATAATAAATAGTTATATGGTCAACTATTCATGGGAGCAATAAGGACAAATCAGAAAAATTATATATTGAATAGAGCTATATCTAATAAATGTTCTTCTAAAGTTTAGGAGAGACTGAGTGTAAGGGGACCATATAAGACATGTCATGTGATTTTTTTTTCTTTTTTCTATTTTGTCTATAAACAATTTTTAGAATGCAAAAGTTTCTTTTACAATTTCTCATCCTTTAAAATATAAAACATTGTCCAATGCTGAGATAGAGAGAATATAATTTATGCACTTTATTTTAAACTTATATTAAGAGTATAAACTTTCAGTAATATTGAAGAAAAAAAATTGTCGTCATCTATCAACTTCAGCATAGCTCAACTGATCATTAATGATTTTTTTTAATATAGTGAATAATAATTTTGGTTGGTCGCTGTCTAAGAATTCTTGTTTAAGCCATTAAAAAGTTAGGGAGCGAAGGTATCAAATCAAAATATCAATCAAACTTAAGTATATTCATCCATTACACATAGTCAAAAACTTAAAAAAAATGTTTACAATAATATAACTATTAATTAAATTAATAATTTTAATTAAGTAAAAAAATTATTTAACGTGATTGTAACTATATAACAACTATATAACATAGAGCCAAGGGATGTTGCAATCAAATTAAATAAATATTTAAATAGTTTG
>JAOANK020000022.1:9429565-9445543 GCA_026257165.2 Telfairia occidentalis | reverse complement strand
AATATTTTTCTTTTGAGTTCAACAACATGTGACGTGAGGGGATTCAAACTTATGACCTATTGATCAGAGAAATATATTTTTAACCAATTTAACTATACTCGATTTGAAAAATAAAAAAAGTAATTTTGTTTTTGAGTTCAACATTTGTAGGAGTGCGGGATCAAACCATCGATCTCTGCAATGGTAGTGCATTACTTTATCTACTGAGCTATACTCGAATTAGCAAAATGTTTATTGTAATATTTAGTGAGCTAGCAATAACTTAGCTGTAAAAAATGAAACTTTTAAGGATATTGTTTATAATTTGTTTTTGTTTTTATATATATACCTTTAGATAGTTTTACTTATGACACATATATGAAATATTTAAATTGAAGAGGAAAATAATAATAATGGATAATTACTAAAAGAAATAGCTGACAATTGATATTAAATTTGTGAATTTAAGATATTTTAAGTACCAAACTTTTTTTTTATTTCAACAATATGGTGGGATGAAGATTTGAACCTACTCTCTTTTGATCAGAAAAATATGTCTTAACCAGTTATGTTTGGTTTGACAAAAAAAAACAAAAATATGTAATACGTAACTAACGAAGAAGAAGAAAAAAAATAAAATCTAATTAAAAATCAATAGGTAACCCACAACAATAATTTTTTTTTTAAATCACTATATAATATAATTTTAATATATATTTTTTAAAAAATACCATTAGCATGATGTTTTTTTTAATGTGTTTAGCATTATATTAGATTAGGTTGCTAAGTAGAATTGCCAAACCGAACATAACTCATATGGTTAAAGACATATCTTATTGACTAAAAGACTATGAATTTGAATCCTCTCACTTTCACATGTTATTGAATTAAAAAAAATGTTGTTAATTAGAATGTAATTTGAAAATGTGTAAATATTTACCAAATACATTTAAAGTTTTTTTAAATCAAATATTTAATAATTATTTTTTTTTAAATACTTATATAATAAATATTTTATTTAAAAATATTTTGTTTAGAAGTTATACCATGCACTAAATATTTGCAGAGAAAAATGATAGAAGGGCAAATCCGAAGTTATAGTGAAATATGAGGGGGAAATTAGCAGAAGAGTAAGAAGAAAGACAAAGATCCAACCAGTTAACACTGAACTCGGGTTGCGTGCGATCCGTTCTCCAGTCTTGAACACTGTTTTTGGTTCAGTGGGCAAAAATCAAAATACCCTCTCAAAGTAAAGCTAAGGTAAAGCAAAATTCCCACTCCAACTTTCTCTGTAACTCCAAAAGTTACTCATTCTTTCTCCATCTCCGGCGGAAGATCTCGCGTCTTTGATTGCCCTTTGCGTTAGAACACTCTTCATCTCACTTCCCTCTTTTCGACAATCATAATGCCTATCAATAGCGAATCTACGCCGCCTCCGTTGATCGGAAAAATTGGGCCGTACACCGTGTTCATGACCCCGCCCTCCACTCCCTCGCCGGCGTCTCAGCCTCAGCCTCAGCCGGTGTTTGAGTCCCCTAAGAAGGTTATTCAGCCGCCTCCGGTTCAGCCTCCACCTCAGCAGTTCGATAAGTCTGCTGCTGTTCCCAATGGGAACGCGTCCGTCGCCGGATTCTTCAGAAATGCGGTCTCCAAAGTGCAAAATGGTAATTCTGATGATGTGACGTTCTGTTCTGGATACTCGCTTTCTGCTTTGAGTTATTTTCCTTGTCTTTTGCTCTACTTGAATTTAATGCTCCGATATTGGGGGTCCTGGAGACTGAAATGAGACTCGGTTTTTGCTAATGGAGGTAGAGGAAAACGCATCTAGGGAAATCGATGAGTTCGCAGATTATGGAATCCCATGAGTTTCTTTTGTGTAGAAACAGGGGCCTCGGCAATGTTTTGGCCCTATTGCTTTATGTGTAAGCAGGCCAAGATTCTCATGGAGTAGTCATATTGATCTTCTGCATTCGATACTTTAAAGTGGGTTTCTTATAGAAATTGACTTAGGATCGCTTTCATTAAGGATCCACTTGTGTTTGTGCTAAATATATGCTTATTTATTAGTAAGAATTCTATTCTCACTTGGGAAATTAGTGGAAAGAAGAGAAGAAAAAACAAAGTAAAATTAATGGTGAACTATTGCTTCATAATCTAAATATTTTCTTCCATGAAGTTATTCTTGTAAGTAATCAACACATAAAGGTTTTGGTACAATTTTGCAGCACATTCGAGCTTGGATGACCATTTGGCACGCTGGTTCGGGTTAAATCAATCCAAGTACCAGTGGGCACTAGATGATTATTATGAGAGCAAGGGATTGGTATGCATCTGGTCAAATTCATTAGTAGTTCAACTTGTATTGTTTTCTGAACTTTTGTGTTGTTATTTCCCCTAATTCTTAGACTTTCGTTATTAATGTCAACATTAATTGTCTATTTCACTTATCCTTTCTCATGCCGTAGTTAATAATTTTGGCCTGTTCATTATTGAAATAATAATAATAATTATTGGTTGAAACTACACAAACGAAGTAACTTTGAAGCAAACTTGCACTACTTATATATGAAGTGTCTTTGAAGTCAAGTGTCTCTCTAACTTCATGTATTTTCATTGAATACATAGGGTTAACAAGAACTTATCTACTTTTTGTTAGTGTTTCACTGCTGAGAAAGAAAAGTAGGATGAAGAGGCTAACCGTGTTTCTGATATGTAATCGAAGTTGACCTTTTATGCTTCTAGAGTAAAAGGAATGATGAACATTTCTTGCTTTCCTTTGGTGAATGCTATAACTTAGTGCTCAGATAGGAGCCATGTTACTAAACCTTAGACCAATTGAGATAGTTATCCTTTAAGATACCATCGGTTGGCCTAGTGATAAAATGGCCACAGTAAATTATAAAGAACTTAAAAGTATCATGGTGATCACCTATTTAAGACTTAATATCTTACAAATTACCCTCGCTTGCCAAATATAGTAGGGTCAGTCAGTTGTCCCATGAGAATAGTCGAAGTGCACAGCCTGAATACTCACAAATATGAAGAAAAAAAAGGCCTTTTTAGTTATTTAGTGTTATTTGTAAATGTAGTTTTAGGCCATCAATTATATACCTGTTGCGTATCCTTTCTCAATTTTCAACAACAAGAATATATATTTGCTTAAAATATTGTATAAATGAATGATTGCCTAAGGAAAAAGAAAGATATTGTGTAAACGAATGGATTGCGATAAATCTTACCTTGACCTGTTTATTTATTTATGATTTGGTTCATCCTTTTGCATGTTATGTTCACTGGTTACGATTACATGTTTTACTTATACCCTAGCTTTTATTCTGACTTCCCTTTTATATAGTGAAGAAGATCTGTATAAGCCTTAAAAGCTTTTGGTACACAATTCTAGTTCGGCTATAAATTCAATGGTCAGTCATTTGGGGTTTTAGATGCTGGCCTGCACCATTATGTTCTCAACCCTAAAATAATTTAATACACATTCATACATAACCATGAATCTGTCCTAAACTAAGCGGCCAGCTTCTGGTAGTTGGGTAGAAAGGTTGACTCGATTTTTACTCTTAACACAAAACCAACTGCAGTCTAAAATTGTTGAAGCAACATATGATAGTTTTGATACAATTTGTGGATTTATAATTGGAGTGAGATAAATATCACAAACTATGATGGCTACTGACTTAGGATTTAAATTCTCTAAGTTTCATGTACAACTAAATATAGTAGGACCATACGGTTGTCACATGAGATTTAATGTGGTGGGCAAAAGTTGGTCTAAACGCCCATAGATATTAAAAAATAATAATAAAAAACTTTAAATACTTTAATCTTGGGTTGGCTCGAACCAATCTCATTAAGAATCCAATTGGCTTCATATTGCTTGTTTACGACGAGCTTTGAAAAATAATGAATTTGAGTAACTAGCAAAACAAGGGTGCTAATGTCTTTAGTTCAATAGTTGAACCAGATTGTGATTGATATTGTCATACGAAATGAACATTGTGTATTCAGTTCTATATGGAAACCAGTATATAAGATGATATCTTGAATATTAGGATTTTTTTCTACTGCAGGAAAACGGGGACATGAAAGCGAAGGAACCATCGAGTAAAGCCCAGAGCGTGTAACAGGTGCTGAAATTTGTTATATTGTGTGCAAAGCAAAGTCCACACTAACTTCTTCATGCTTACATGTTTGGTTTTGTTTTGATATCACCTTTTGTTTGCTTCCAGAATCAAAATTATTATGTGTTTGTAGGAACTTCCCATCTTTGGACAGTAGAGAAACTATTTATACCTATCTATGCAATGGCTGAAGTGGATCTATTGTTTGTAAAATGCTGATGAAGTGACCAGCCATCTGGGAATCTAGTCGATGTGATTCCATCTACCTTATACGAAAATCGACAGAATTGGGTCGTGCTGTAGTTTTTAAGCCATGTAATCTTATGTATCGTCGTCGTCTTCTTATTCCCCCTCTTTGATCTCGTTTTTGTTCTTTTGAAGCTAAACCTTTAACTTTTGTATTTTGAGCTTACCTTTTTGGGGTTTTTGTGTCATTATAATGAAGGCAATGTTTGGCTACATGCATCAGAGTTACTGTGAGATTTCATCAAATGGGCAAATCCTCTTAATAGTTTATATAAATGATGGATTGCCAGTAAGAGATGGCAGTGGAACAACATTTCATATGGAAGCATGCCTTTTCATTTATTTACTTTTTTTTTTTTGAAAGATTTATTTACAAAAATTGAGTTGGATAGGACATCTTAGAGATGGAGAAGAAGGTTGAAGTTAATGCATTTTGTAGAACAGGAAAGAGACTCGTTTCTACTCTCTGAGTTTTTTTTTTTAGTTCGAAAATATGGGTGGAGATTCAAACTTTCCTTTTGGGTCGATGTTATATGTCTTAATGTCTTAATTAGTTAAACTATGCTCAAATTAGCTTTTACTCCGTTAAACAAAAAAATATAAAAAAGAGATTAATGCTATTTCTACTGTAAATGATCTTGTATTTTATCTCATTATTATTTAAGAGAGCTTTGTCAATACTTTTTTTAAAATGAAAATGGTAAAAAATATTTTTTTAAACCAAGTAAATTAGTGTTTCAAACTGATTGCTAGGTTTGGCCACATGACCATAATTGCAGTAGCATCAAGATTTATTATGGAATATACAAAATAAATAAAGTCAATATTTTACATTCTTCTTTAAATGTGTTTTATTTCTTCCGATTTTATTTTTAGTGTGGGTAGACTAAATTATTTCCATAAGCATAAAAAGATAGTTTATTTAAAGGGAAAAAATATTTAACTTTTCTTTAATATCAAAAAAAGGGTAAAAGATATAAAGCATAAATTAATTTAAGTTAATAAATATTCAATCTACCTAATTATTTTTAAAACAATATACAAAATATATATATATATATATATATTATTTAGTTAAGATAATATAGCATGAGATTTACAAATTTATAAGATGATCAAACAAAGTTTAATTCATTATAACAAAAAAAAAAGTAAAAATATCTTTAAAACTTACAAATTCTTATACAAAATTAAGCTGGATCAATATCCAAGATTTATGATTGAATAAATATTTCAAAACTCACAATTTTATTAAAAAATAAACTCTCTTTTTGTTTGAAATTTCATTTATTTCGTACCAAGTATATATTTTATATTAGTTACATGCACATTAAAAAAAAATTATTGAAAATTTTGAAAATAAAATTCAATAACAAGATGAAAATTACAACATGTATCATAGTTTTATAAAAATTTAAGATATAGTTAGATGAAATTAAAGTTTTTGGATAAAAATGGTTACGCCTAAGTTCAAGGTTTAAAAGTGATAGTTTACCTTAAAAAAACATGAGGGAGAGAAAACAATAAATAGGTCAAGGGCATTTTTGTATATTTGAAAAAGAGGGAATTGTTTAACAGAAATTTCTCATCGACGGCTGCTGAAGAAAACAGGGAGGGGTTTAAGGCAGTCGCTTTAGGGCTTTTGGCGGAGGAAGAGGGACTCATCTCACTCGCCATACTTCGCAGCTTCTTTCTCTCTCCGTATAATGATTACTGGCGGGAAGAGCTACGTTTCAGCGCCTCCAGTTTTCTCCAATGACGCCAAGCGGCTACTGGTCTGCACGGCCTACTCCGTCTCCATTTTCAGCACCTCCACTGGTTTGCAGGTGAATGTCTTTCTCCTTGCCTCTGTATTGGATTTCTAAACTATACATACCAATTCGTGTAACGCTCCATTTGTTTCGACCCTTCTGCTTCTGTTTAAGATTGCATCATTGGAGGGTCACAAGGCCTTGGTGACGTCGGTCACCGTGGTGCCGGCGTCTACTCCAGCGTGTAACATCTTATGCTTCTGTTGGACCACCTCACTCGATGGAACTATTCGCTATTGGGATTTCTCCGTGCCGGAGCTCATGAAGACGATAGACATTCGGCTACCGGTTTACTCCATGGTTAGATAGTTCTTTATTTGCTAAGTCTCAGTGTTGCGTGCGAAAAAGTTCTTATAAAGCACTTAAATATAGGTTTTGAAATTATTTGGTATATCTTCCACTGCTTGTTGGGGAGTGATTTTTTCTGCTTTCCCTTTTCATTATGCGACGGTGCTATTAATAGTTGTTGTTAGAGTTCAGATAACGTGAAATTAGAAGGTAATGAAACTTATTTTAGAGACACGATTTTATCTTTATATTTTATGGGAAGTTGGAACAAGCAATTGTATTTGCTTACCAATAATTCATGTCGCTAATGATATGAATATTTTAGAGATAGTTTTCTCCAGTATCATTTGGGAAGTTGGAACAAGTAATGGAACTTTGTTAAATGTTAAATTTGGTAGTATAGTTGGCGTTTATTCTAAAAGTAGAGATGGAACATAGAATCGATATGTAGTTCAATGACCTGGGACATGGAATAGTAATAGTAGTTCAATGAAGTGGATGTTGCACGGTATTTTGTTTTGCAATGTAGTATGTTGGTTCTTTAAGTTATTAAATGGTTTCTTTTGCATGCTTTCTTTTGCCCAGGTCATCCCTTCTTTGTTAAGCCAACCACTGGAGCGGGATGCAAAATCTCTGGATCTTTTTGCTTATGTATCAGTTGGAAACATAAAAGTGATGGATAACAAGCCGGTGCCTGTGAGAGGACAAATACTTAAGTGTAACTTAACCAAGTCTCGCTTGTCTGCTAGTGTCATTTTAGCTGAGGTGCAATTCACTCAGACTCTGTTCATCATCCTTAACGCCTTAATAATTGATGATTTGAAATCAGATATTTATTCTCTTGAATATTATGTTTTGTATGTGTTAATCTATACATCTAAGTTCAAGGCTATTGACTTGGAAACTATTGAGTTGAGGCAAATATGAAAAGACATGCTATTGTAAGTTAATTATATGACAAATGGTTGGATAAACCCATGAAATTAAAATGTTTTTGAGTATCCAATTTGGGTTTAGCAACATGTTGTGGTCATTATTCTTCATGAATCATTAATGGTTGTTGGCTCATGCACTTGAATCATCATTGATAGAGTCTGAGTTAAAGTTGATATAGTTCAAGTTGAATTTAGTCACTCAGTTTAGAGCTTTTTTTTTGTTGTGTAAGATTAATATGTCTCAGTTAAGTTGTATTAGGGCATGTGAGTTTTTTTTTTTTCTTTTTTAATATCTATGAGTGTTCAAGCCAAGTTGAGTGTACCTCGACTATTTTCATGGGACAACCACTCCACTCTACTACATTTGGTTGTCAAGGTAATTCGTAAGATATTAAATCCTAGATAGGTGGTCACCATGGTTCGAACTCATTCTCCTCAAGTCTTTTACTATTTACATTGGCTCTCATTAACCACTTGGTCAATCCATGGTCGTTTAGGCTAATGGGAGTTTTTGAACTATGGATCTAAGAGTTAGACTGTAACCAATTTTGGGTTCAATTTAATCCCCACAGACTGATCCCGTGGTCCAAGGCTTGTAAATCCCAATGGCATTTAATTTGGGATGGCAAAAATGCTCTGGGCAATGGGATAAAAAATTCCTGTGGACCAAGCATGGGGTTAGATATGAGAATGAGAATACATTCCCTGCTTTGATCACCTCTCCACTCGACTTTTTTTAATTATTGCTATATATAGGATTTTAATTTTTTTCATTAATTTATCATTATAATTTTAAAGTATGAAATATTTATATAAAATTGATTATTTATTATGTTTTTATTTATAACATATTATATAATTAATAATCAAGAATGGTTGGATTCTTTTTTTTTTTTTTTTTTGCCTGAGGGAAATCCTAATCCATGGTAGGAGATTCCTGAACTTGTCCCATTTCTTTGAAATTGAAGGATGAGATAGGGACATGGATTAAATTTTTTTGCATGATGGGAGCTTGTTTCTATTGTATTCATCTATACCTTTGAGATAATGGATTCAGACCATGGTTGCCACTTACCAAAAATATCAATGTACCAAAAATTTCTTGATGTTAAATGTTTTGGGTTGGCCAGTTCGGTGAAATCAATTGAGGTGTGCATTTATTTGGCCTAAACATGCATAACTATGTTTGGGATGTGAAACATAGTAGTCATGTATAAAATTCTAGAGTTGGACACATTATTACTTCTTGCTGCTTGAAGTACATTTGTTAAATATGATTGTGATAGGAATACTATGTAGGTGGTTTAGGAATATAATTAGGGTATTGAGGGCATATTTGTATTTGGCCAAGGAGTTTGTTAGTTGGGGTTGGTTATAAATAGAATAAATGGGAGAAGAGAAAGTTATGGAATGATTTAGCTGAATTTGGGCTTGAGTGAGTACTCAAGAGAGGGGAGACTCCAACTCCAAGTACCTCAAATACTTGGGTTATCTTGTAATTGTTCATTTTTTATATTTCAATATATTTGAGTTAGTTTCTTTGTTTGAAGTACATTTGTTGAAGATGAATGATAATGCGTTTCCACTCTTGACAGACTCAACAGCCTGAGTGTATAACTATTAGCTCATCAGGAAGGTTCTTTGGCATCCGAAATAAGCGCAAAATTCATGTATGGAAAGTTCCAGAAGCAGAGTCTGAAACTTTAGGGGCTAAAAGGATTACTCTGCATCACACAAAAGACTTGACAGTTCTTGCATTTCACCCAACACAGAGAATGGTGGCTGCAGGTGATGTGACTGGGAGAATTTTAATATGGAGGGGATTTGGTAATCAGACATTTTCTGTTTCTGGTAAAGAAGTTGGCAGAAAATCTTTTAACAGCGATGAAGATAAGCCGGGAGTAAGAGGAAATGATGATGCTGATTCTTGCTCCACGCGGCATTGGCATCCTGCTGACGTGATTGTTCTCTCTTTCTCCTCTGATGGGGCTTATCTTTATTCAGGTAAAATATTAACAAATAGAATTGGGAATGGGAAGACAACCTGGATTTTTTAAGTGAAAATGTTATGTTAATAACATGCTTGACAATGACTTATCAAGGGTAGCAATTGGAATTCTGGAAAGACTTGAATAATTTTGTGGACATCTTGCATGAAATTGGCCACTGCGATACTTAACTATATGTAGTGGATGCAGTTGCACAATTCAGATGGTACGAGTCAGTTAACATGAACCTAGAGGAGAATAAAATGTATAGCATATTCATGTTCTTCAGAGGTGCATCTAGTTAACATGTAGCAAGTCTTCAGTTAATTAGTGTCAACTTCCTCCCTTTAATATCCATGGGATGATCTAGAATTAATGTTATAGGATATATTATGTTACTCTTAATGTCAATATTTTATCTGCTCATAATGGTTGCTTATTACTTCCTAACATATTAAATTTGATCTTTATGACAATTGAATCTTATTTAAGGTGGGAAGGAGGGCGTTCTCGTGGTTTGGCAACTTGACACGGAGAAGAAAAAATACTTGCCACGAATTGGATCACCACTATTGTATTTTACTGATTCTCCAGACCCTCTGCTTGCATCTGTAAGGAGATCCTTTATTTTCATAACCAAGTATGTTTTGCCTTTGCTTTTGCGGTCTATGTTTTTTAAAACTAAAACTAGGTTTTTAGGTATCTTGTGCAGACAATAAAATTCATTTACTGAAAATGCCCTCTATGGAAATCTTGAAGTCCATCTCTGGAATCAAGGTTTGTTTCGGCAACTTTTTTTACATTTTTTCATTTTTCCCTTTTAATTGAAGTGGCCTTGATGGTTTTTAATGTGGGCTTATCGAATGTTTGAATGAATGAGACTGTTTGAGTAAGAAATGTGGACTACGCCACCATGCATGTCACGAAGACATGTTTAGGAGAACGGTATACATTCTAGAAACTCCCAAATAAAATGGCTATATAAAAGTATTCTTTCAAGTCTAGGTCTATATAAAAAAAATTGTTTTGCAGCAGTTTTTTTAATCAGCAATTTCTCAGTACAGTATGGAGCTTTTTTCATGTATGTTTTATACGCCCAATAATTTGGTCCATGCTAGAAAAATGTAAATTTCCTGGTTCGTTGTTGTCTTATATAATAACAGTATCATATTTCTGTCATGCTGGCTTGAAGTAGGTTCCGGAAATCTTCCTTTTGATCTTCCATCAATGTTAGCCATACTATATTATTGCTTTGTTCCCTTGCTGCTTTTCAATAAAGTTCGATGATTGCACGACTCTGTATATAATTTCAACTCGTATCCCTTATTTATTAGTTTTATTAAAAAATAATGGCTCTATATTTTATTATTGTCCATATATGTTCTTCAAGCCTTATTCATTTCTACTGCAACTTCTTGGGTTGCATTCTTTTCAGCTTCCTTGTTCCCTTCCGGATGTATGTCAAGGCTCTAATAATGGATTTGCCTTCGATCAAAATGCTGGTCTAGTTGCCCTTCGTTCAGAAAACTACACCATTCAGTTCTACAGCTTGTTTGATGACTGTGGAACTTGTGAGGTGAGAATAACGGATTTATTGATTGGCTTATAAACTGGTCAACGATGGGGTAACATGTCTTTGTTTGTATCCCTTTGTGATGTGGCTTTTATAAATCTCTAGTTTGACGTGTGTGTCATTAAGGTATGATATGTCCTTCAATGTTATCTATTATATGCTTATGGGATTTTCTTAGACCATAAATGCTCGTTTTATTAGGTTGATGTCTAGTGTCTCATAATCACATTTTCATTAAGATGTATAAAAGTACAAAAACGGGTCCCATCTCATATAGAAGACTAAAAAGGTAAGTTCACGATCCACCAATATCAAAGAAGACCCAGAAAGACCCAAATTATCAAGGTCTGAAAGGGAGGGAAACAGAAAGAGAACTATTGAACAAAGTTCAAAAACCTCACATGAGAAGGGAAAAAGATGAGACATTTTTGAAGAATCTCACCCCCCCCCCCCAATACAAAAAAAATTAAGAGGGTTTGTAAGACTGCTTTCTACCTGTTGGAGAAAAAAAACCCTGAAAGTCTCTTATCATCACATATGCATTGGAGGAGACGAAGTAGAGGGACAGAGATGATGAGGTGGAGTCCAATATAAAGAGAGAGAAGTGTTGTGGACGGAAGCAGACAAAGTTTGTTTCCATGTTTTAAGTCAATTTTTGGAAACGTGAAAAATCTCTCTTTTAGAAAGTGGGCTCATACAGTGCCAATCTCAAAATGATTTTGGGGATTCTCCCCAAATATCATCTTAAGTGTTCTTGTACCCTTGTTGAGAGAGAGAGAGAGGAGTCACCTAAACAAATAGCACCTCTGATATTCGTGCCATTGTTTACATGTTTGACGTCTAATGTTGTAGGTACTAAACATGATGGATCTCTTTGCCTAGATATGTTTATACACGGCTACATGTTTAGACACAATTCAGAACTAGAATTATTCAGTTGTTGTCTCGGTATTTTAGAAGTAAATCTAAGTCTTAACTATTCTATGTTTAATGTTAGCAGGTTCAAATTTGTGAGAGGAACCATCAACCTGGTGAAGAACTTACTGTATGTGAACTTATAAGTTGGTCCTTCTATGGAATGGTATCTGTAGGAATTATGTGACTGATCATGGTCTGACGAGTTGTCATGATACTTGAATATTGTGGTTACAGGTTGTGGTGACTATAGTGGCTCTCTCCCTAGATGGCTCTTTAATGAGTACTGCTGAAGTTAGAAGTTCTGAAGGTGGAATTGGAGGTTTCATTTGTCTCAAGTTTTGGGATTCGGAGATGGAAAACAAAAAGTTTAGTTTGTCAACCATTGTATATGAGCCCCACAGGTTTGTTGTTAGTCCTTTTGTGAAACCAAAATGAAACATTATTTCAAAGGTTATCATATTAAAGTTAATAACTTCTACTACTACAGCTTAATGATGGTAAGAGTTAAGGTTTAGTGATCATAATTTCATTCTGTTTCTTGATTGATTTTTATGCTGGACTAATAAATTGACGTTTCCATATTTTACTCTGAATAAAAATTGCACTGCCATTTGACAGGGATGCTGGTATTTCTGCTCTCACTTTTCACCCTAGTCGACGTATGGCTGTCAGTACATCATATGGTGGAGACTTCAAGGTACTAATGGGAAACAGATAATTGTAGACAGAAGTATTTTTTGCAATGAAATTCTTATTTTATTTGTTTTTCCTTTTATGTTTAGATATGGGTTTGCAATGATGAACATCAGAAAGTTCGGGGACAGCAAAGATCCAATTGGATGTGCCATGCTGTTGGGTCGTACAAGTATGCATCTGATTCATTTCTTTCAGTCTTTCTGCTTAGGCTTTTAAAGTTTTCCGTTTGCTGAATGGTGGGGGAAAATATATTTTATGTAGGCTTAGATTGGATTTAAAAATTGTTTCTCTCTTAAAATATTTCTAAATTATAACGTTACTCTTGTGATGGAAAGTGATGATTTATTGTTCTTTTTTCAATTCTCATGTGAGCTTCTTCTTTAACAGAAAGAAGTCAATGACTGCTGCCACATTTTCTGCCGATGGTTCTGTTTTGGCGATTGCTGCAGAAACTGTTATAACATTATGGGACCCTGAGCAGAATGTCCTCGTTGCTGTAATTGGAGAGACTCTTACGGTACATTAAATTTCCTAGTAATTGCCTATATTTCCATTGAAACTAACAAAATTGCTCCCAAACAGTTAGTATACCTATAGACAAATGGCGGTGCTTAATTTTCAAGCCCAAAAAGTTGATTCATTATGTATTTAATTACTTTTCTTGTTATTTTCATTATATGGCATGCATGTAATGTAATGTTGTTGGGTGGTGGGTCTGAAGCATCTCTTGATCTTAAGTCTGCCGTTGAAGCTCAGTACTGTTTTGAACTATAAAATTTCCAAAAATTGCAAAGAACTTTCTTAGTTAGTGAGGAAAGAAAGAAAATGGAAGTAAAATTGTTGATGTGCCCTGCCTAGTTATTAACTATTTTTTTTTTTCTATTTTGATGTTATTATTTGCATTCATCTCTCTCATGAATTCTAGTTTTTCCAATTTGGACAGCCGATAGTGAATCTTTCCTTTGCTGGAGACTCCGAGTTCCTTTTGTCTGTGTCACAAGGTTCAAGACCACAACTGTCCGTCTGGAGTATGTCAAAACTGTCAATATCTTGGTCATACAAACTTCATGTAGAAGGTTTAGTCTCCTTTCTCCTTTTACTTTGAATCAAGTATTGAGATATAATTCAACTCGAACATGGTTGATTGATCCACTTCTTTGATCAGCTAGACTGTAGAAGACCACTTTTACACATTAGTAGGAAAATAAATGATCACTAAAATCCCTTGATGAAGATGGGACATTATAGACATGTTTCTTTCAGTTAGCTCCTTTATTGGAATGTTAATCATTTCATGAACTATTAGCTTTTGTCTAAATAAAAACCTATATTTGTCTATGGTTAGAGGCCATTTGAGCTGTAACCATTGTATGTGTTCTAATCTTGGCTCAGAGTCCTTGATTTGCTTCTACAGCTATGGCCTGTTCTGTGGATACGTCTTCTTTTGCTGTACTTGCCCTTATCCCCGAATCTGTATATTTGCAATTTAACGAGTCAACATTTAAAGGAAGAGATGGTATAATACTGCATTTTAATGCTAATGAACCCGTTCCTCAGAGTACCTGGTCTGTTAGGAAGGTATAGCACTTTCGACATCCTTTGTTTTCCTTTCTCTGATTAGTTATCTCTTATTTATAATTAATCATCAGTTCGTGTGTTGGTGTAAACTGTAGGCTCAGGGAGGGGGTCTTGCTTTTCTTCGACCCCAAAAATCTTACAATAGTTCAGATGAAAAATCTGGCTATCCAATGCTTGTCTATATCAATGGTGACCATGAATATACTCTATTTGACCCATCTGGCAAGGAAGCACAAGAGCTTAGTTTGACCAAGCAGGGGAGTTATCACGCCCTTGAAGAAGTAGGAGGTACACATTATTCTCATTTTTTTTTTCAATCGTATAAACAATGTGGTTTCTCGATAGCTATGCTGCCTATATTTCTCCTTTAGGTCTGCTTCACAATATCCTCTATTTCTCTAGTAAACAATCCTTAATTTAAAAAAATTGTGCATGCGAAATATGTGTATATATTTTTTGGTTGGGGGGGAGGTGAGTAAAGGGGACCTTTGAATTTCTAAAATTTTTGGTGGCTCAAAAGTAAATCTTGATCGAATTGGGATTACAACATAGCTTTTTGTCAATACGTTATTGCTGGTTATGACTGTAAATTGATCTCGTATTCTCTTCTTGTGCCGTTATCGTTCCTGTGGTTTGCATAGGTGGATTTATTTTCAAATTTGTTAATTGGATAAGTTTCTTATTTTCCGGTTTATTTCTCTCTCTCTCTCTTGAACTCCACATTTTATCCCATTGTTTGTTGCATATTAGAATTTACTCTCGCATTCATTTCAGTTGAAAAATCATTTCAATCCAATGATTTCTAAATCTGGCAAATTATTACAGAGAGGTTTGGATATCAAGCTATCTATGGCGAACTACCAGAATTTGACTCAAAGATGGACCAGACGTTGTCTGCCCCATCTGTTCCATCACAGAGGCCTTGGGAGACCATCTTCAGTGGCTCATCACATGAACTTCCACCTCTGAGTAAGCTGTGTTCAGCATTTTTAGAATCATTATTGGAGAGGAGGACCGTTACTGCTGAGTAATTTCAAGTAAGATTATATTTTATAAACCGAGACATGTCACATTATATGCTTCTTGAGTTCCTTGATTTGACTCGATTGGAACAATCCAACGATAGAATCGGTTGGCATCGAAACAGAAGCTTTCGGTTTCCTGATTTCTATTCATAGTATACAACATGAATAGCTGCCTTCATGGGTGCAACGATCTGACGGATGCATTTTTTCTGCCTTAGGTTGATGATTTTCTATAGAAAAGGATTGACTTAGCATCCACAACATAGGAAGAAGCATTAGAAAATTTTGTTAGGTAGTTCAGTTTTGAGTGTGTATTTTCGATTTTGAAAAGGAATAATTGAAATTTTTTGTAAATTATGATATTTTTTTTATGTATGGGAATTTATCCCTTTAGATTAGATTATTGGGAATCCTATATTACACATATATTATAGAACATATCTATTATAGTGGTAATGTTACATATGTTTTTGTAGTTGACTTCCATTATAAAAGTAACCAAAGATAAATTTCCAAGGAAATTAAAAATAATGAGTCATCAAAACGACTTTAAAATGATGTAGTAGTTTGACTTAGTAGATTGAATTGCACTAAATTCTATTCGAGCAAAATTTCCACTATTTTTCCGAGCAAGGATTAAAATATCGATATTGGTACTTCAATTTTACTGATATATAGATGAAAAATTGATATCTACGGATATTTCGGTAAACTAAAAAATTTATAAAAATTATTTCAAATAATAACTAAGTTACTTTCATTCCAAAATAAGTAATAATTCTTATTATTAGTATTTATATTCATA
>JAOANK020000022.1:9392076-9402171 GCA_026257165.2 Telfairia occidentalis | reverse complement strand
GTTCTTGGAGTCTTCGGCTTGTAGCTTTTTGAAAGTCTTCTACTTGTAGCTTGTTGAAGATTTTCGACTTGTCTTCAGATCTTTAAAGTCTTCAAATCCTTGAGAGCTTCAAGTCTTCAAAGAGTTTTCAATCTTCTAGGAGTAAATTCTCTCTGACCCTCCCAAATGAAAGGTGGCTTCTCTATTTATAGAGTTTTCTACCGGCTTTTGTGGGTTTGGGCCCATTATTTATTTAGACTTGGGCTTATTTGAGCTTTGGGCATAATCCTTTCTTTAGATCAAATTTTCCAACAATTGGCTTAAGCTAAATTTAGATTTTCAACCCAACTACTTAATGGATTTACATTTATCGAGCCTAGTTCAATTTATTTTAAACTAATTTAGGTTTTTCAGCCAAATTGTCATTTGATCTTGGGCCGCATCCTGATTTTAATTTGGTCAGATCGATTTGTGTTACCAGTTACTAAAGGGACACGTGACGTCTTTTGATTTGCCAAAATTTCTCATTCAACAACTCCATAACTAATATTTTGACAAGAACCCCAACAAATTCCATCTTGGTAAGATATTTAAAGAACTCACAACTTCTATTGTATGCCCTCATTGTCTTCACCGACAATCATAATTCTCAACTTAAAAAACTACAACTTACTCCACCATAAGAATAGACCAGTTGAAATACATTTTCTTGCCCTCATTGTCTTCACCGACAATTATAATTCTCAACTTAGAGAACTATAACCTACTCCATCATAAAATAGACCAATTGGAATACCTTGGACAACGAGCTCTCCACATCTCCACAATGGTATTGATATTGTCCACTTTGGGGAACGTGACATTCAACCAAATTATGAAGGAAAAGAGTATTTACTGCCATAGTACCAGAAGTTTTCTCTTGTTATTATCAATGTTAACCTCACTAACCTTAAGTTTATAAAGTCTTCAAGTGATCTCCTGATATGCTTTGAAATTGAGAATGTAAATGTGAAAAGATGAAAATGGGGTTTATGTAGTTTGGTTTTTTGCAACCTTTGTCCACGAAGTCATGCAATTTTTTTATTTTTTTTGAGTTCAACACGTGGAACAGAGAAATTTGAACTCATAACTTCTTGGTCAGAAAGATATGTCTTTAATCAATTGAATTATGCTCGGTTTGGATGTAGAACTAATCCACCAAATGGTTTGTACAAAGTATATTCACTTGAATACAACATAAATATGCATAAATTTTGAAACCCGTCTAATAACGTTTTTGTTTTTAAAAAATTTATGCTTATTAATCTGACTTTAATTTTTGTGTAGTATACTGAAAGTATTGACCTTCCCTGCCTTGATCTCTTAATAAGTTATCCCAAACTTGAACTCTTATAACCTATTAGGACTCTTAGTTTGGATTTGATATCACTTTCAAGCCTCACATGGATGAATTTGTGTTAAGCCTAGGCTCAAGCTTCCATTTTAGCTCTCGTCCAAGAGATCTTCACTTCTTGGAAGTCATTCAAAGTCATTTATTACCTTCTTAAGTCATGAACATACTCATTCTTTCATCTTAATGACCATAAGAGAAGAAAATAGTATTGCCTCTAGAGACCTTTGATAGATTGATGTTCTATAGTTATTGGAGAAAATCAATGTAGAAAGTTCAAAGTGGAAGTGAGCGTGAAAGTTGGTGATATTCGCCAACCTAAACATAGTTCAATCAATAAAGATATATGTCTCTAACCAGAGAGTCGTGAATTTGAATTCCTACCCGCACATGTTGAACTAAAAAAAAAGTGAGTGAGATTCATGATGAAAAATTTAATTAAAAATAATAAGAAGAAGAATGACTAAAATAGTATCATATTCAAAATTAGGAACAAACAAAATGCTTGAAAATTTAGATATCAAAGGTAGAATAAATAGAAAAGTTGAGGGATCAAAATAAAATCCAAACTAAATTTTTGACGTTAAATAGATAATTTTATATTTTAAAATTAACAAAATAAATAATGGCTTTACAATTTCCTTTTTGAAAGAAACACAACTTTTTTATTATAGTAGTAAACAATTTACAAAGTATGATGCCCCTTTTAGGACAATACAAGATGATGAATAAATTTACAACAACATGGACAAACACCTCTCTTGAACAAATAATGGTTTGTTTTTGGTATTCTGAAGTGGTCTGATTTCCATGTCTTATCTTTTTTTTCCCTCTTGCTCTAATAATGTATCTTGCAAATATAACCATCGTTTTCAATCAAAAACCTGAAGAGGTCTTTCACTCATTTTCTAAATATTTCAGAATCTACAAGTTCACCACAAACAGGGATCATAGTTCCTTTGGAGGGAAGCTTAAATTCCCGCTAAAAAAAAAGTCTCAAGAGGAATTTATTTTTCCAGTAGAGGCCAGTCCCTATATAGAAGTGCTATACTGTTCCTTTCTTCTGCAAATCCCCTAAAACGTACAAGGACAATAAACTAGGCTGGAAACCTGTTCTCGCAAAGTTAAACACTCGATCATACTCAAATACTCTCTTCTATCTAAGCTCTCTAACATCTCATGCTCTCTTCTTCCATTTAAACATGTACTGATGTATTAGAGAGAGAGAGAGGGAGAGAGCACAAAATGGATCAGTTAAATGAGGGATAAAGCCTGTGCAGCTAATGTTACGTGACAAAATATCCTGCTGGTATGCGACTACTGCTTGAAAGTCAGCAGGTCGCTCATTCGCCTGTATAAACTCAAGAGTAATTGAAATCAAGGGGTAAACATAAGTGAAATCTTACATTTGATCATAGGTTTATTAGCTTTGTGCTTTGACTCAGGACCTAGGGGAAAAAATCAATAATCTACCATAGGGAAAAATGAAAAAAACTGGTTGCTACAATCTTAAACCCAAACTAGCAATCTATAAAAGTTACAAGGCCGTTGAAATTAATCCCTAATTTTATAACCTAATGGTTGATTTAGTTGCAACAGTTTCACAGATATATAGTTTGAGGATATAACTACATCAACCCTCATAGTTTAAGAATGGTTTGAAGCTCAAGGTTAGTTTGTGCATTATTCAATCACAACTAAAGAATTATAACGGTAAAGTTTAATTGCAACGATTTCATAATTTTGTAGGGGTAATTACTCGAATTGAAAGGTTGAAAATGATATTGTAATAACCCCTAGTTAAATGCTGGCTTTTGGGACAAAATAGCAGAGAGGTTCAAGGAGAAAACAGGCAAAACAGCAACCCAATCTATCTCTTGAAACCTGTTATAATGCTTTATTGCCATACTTCCAACCCCCTCAAATGAACATATTTAAACGCATCCAATTAATAGTACTGATACATCACTTAGTTTGAATTGCTAACCATGCAGACCTCCATTACTGGCTAAGAGAAGTTACATATTTAAGATTGTCAAAATCGAGATGGAAGAAACACTGACAAGTGAATTAGAGATCATATAATTATACAAAAAATAGTTTCATCAAGTAAAAGAGAGCATCAAGAAGAGATAACTACCAATGTATATGAAATTATGCAGTGGAAATTGCTTTGTACCCTTCCTCTTCAAGAAGTTTCGCTATGGAGATGTCTCCAGTCTTCACAATTTTCCCATCCTCCTGAAAGACAAACGTAGAATAACCAAGTCAGTTACCAGTATTGGATCCAAATAGTATATAAGAGACAATTTACTTGAGAAAACTCAGGTCAGTGGAATAGCATAAACCAGTCACCAAATTCCGCACACAGAAACCGAAAGAAGAAAAGTACAAAAACAAGATATAAGAAGAAACCAATAGTTTTGAGAACAAACTTGAAGTATATGAATTTTGAGTCAATCATAGCAAAGGTGACTGAATTAACAAAAAAAAAACCATCCTGAGTGTCAGTTGAACTCCTAAATTTTCTGGTGGCTACTATTTTAATAACCCGGTGCTTTGCTTCTCCTTTAATCATACGTGTATTGAAAAGAGCAAGTATAGCAAAGCATAACTATAGGATGAAGTTTATTCTAAAGTCCCTCTTTGGTCTTCCGTCACAATAGAGTTTTGCAACATCCCTCAATTTTTTTTCTTTTGATCTTCACAAATTAGTGTGTTTGGATATATCTTTTGTTTTCTAGCTCAGAATTGATAATTCATTCCCTTTCATTTTTCATATTGTTCTTTCTCTAATTCAATGTTGTTTAGCCCAAACAAAAAAGAAATAAAGAAAAAAAACCTCTCAACTAGCAAAACAGAACTAGTAAAAGAAGAAAAATTGCACATATCTCTCCATCTTCCGAAACAACCATATTGATACTCACCATGATATGTATGCGGGAAGGTTCTATAAATTCCAGAAGTCGTAGATAATGAGTAATCATTAACACAGAATTATTTGGTGTCAAAAGCCCATTCACTGCTTTTGCTACATCACGAAGTGCATCAACATCCAACCCAGAATCTATTTCATCCAATATAGCCATCTCTGCACCTAAAACCTACAAAGACATCAACAATCTGAGAGAATAATAATCTTGTAGAGTATTAGCCTTACCAAGCGTAAAGCATAAGTTCTTTCTCCCTCCTTTTCTTGGTGCTAACCAACTATAATGCATTTAACATGTAGTAGCTACCATTGGCTCTTTCACCCTTCATGTCTACTCCTTATTCCACTAGTTTCTCAAATTTTCACCCATTTTATCTACTAGCTACCATCGACTGAACAGTTGTACTGTTGTGGAAAATACAATGTATAAAAGTTGAATGTCAAGTGTAATGATATATGATTTTTTTAATATTTGAGCTTGTCTAAAAGTAGCAGAGTTCATTTTTAAGCCAAAATCTATGTCCTCATAAATGTTTGAACACAAATGAAAAATAAATGAATTTAAGTGATTCATCAAAATATATTAAAAACTAATAACTTAATTTTTTACTCAAAATAATTGTACAACATTCCTTCTACATGTTCACAATATGAAATACATTAATGGATAAGATTTTTTTCCCATAGGAACAAAAACTAATTTCATTCAATAGACAAATCATGAGGATAGGATATGAAATCCAACACTACACAAAGCAAGTTATTGCCCTCACTCTCTCTTTGTCTACCATCCCCATAGTTTCAACCCACCAAAGTATTGAAAACTTCCCTCTCCTTCGCTCTTCTTACACTCTGTGGCCTCAATAATTAAGGTGCGGTCACTTGCTGAGTTTAATGCTTCCATTTAGGCGTTTGTTTCAAGAAACTTTTGTAATTATCCATTAGATGTTCTTATTTGAACTAGAGGTCTTTTTTGGTTAGCTTCGATGTCTCTTAGTGGGCTGTCTTTTTGTCTTTGTATGCCCTTTTTGTATTCTTTCATTTTCTCTCAATGAAAGGTTGGTTTCATATCAAAATTGTGACATTCTTAACTTCTCACAGTTTTTAAATATGGATTTCACTTTCCTTCTGCCCTTTTATTTTCTTTTCCTCTCTTATCCAGTAGGTGGCAGGGATATTAGAAAGCACCAATTGATTAGATTAATGGTAAACCTACCTCCTTTGTGTATACATACATGCATACATATATACATTACATACATATGTATATAGTTATCAAGTTTCTTGGATAACTTCTCAACTGGAAGGTGTGAAATAAACGGTTGTTCAGGGATTGGATTGCCCATAAAGGCCATTAACTAACTGGACAAGTTTCTCCCTTTCAGAATAAATGCCAACAATGGAATACTTAGAACTGTCTTGAGCCCTAAATTCATTTAAAGAATGAGAAACCATTAAGTTCTACGTTGGCAGTATCCCTCAACCCTCTAGAAAGAAAGAAAGAACGTTTGAAAACTGAAATCGTTGACGAGTAATATGGTTGCTGCCTTTTTGATTGTCTCACTTAATACATCAAATTACCTCATATAACTCCCTTAGACACTTTTTTTTTGCGTTTCCAGTAATCACTCAAGTAAATATAATAAATAGAACCTTAAAAATAATAGTTTCAATTAATCGAGGACATTGATGCAATAATTCCGAAACAAGACAACCCATCTTAATTTCTTTGCCTATTTTATGTACCAACCTTTCCGCAAGTATAACCTACTATATCCATTTTCAACTTAGAAGACTCTTCTTAAACAAGAAACTTTAATTTATCTGTTTCGCTCCCCTGGTTACAAAGAATTTGTCTCCTTTCCAACTCTAATGACTATGATGCATGGACTCTCTAGCCTTCAGGCACACTTTCTTCTTTTCTGTTCATGATGGCTCATCCCAGCCCTTCTGCTCCCCTCTCTTTCCCAATCTTTGGAAAGCTGAAATTTCAAAGAAGATAAGATTTTTCTCCTGTTTGATCACTCTGGGAAGGATTAACTCCATGAAATTTATCATATGGTACGAGTCTTCAACGATGTGTGACTTGTATAAGAGAGCCTTGGAAGACCTGGATTATATATTATTATGGAAGCGTCCTTTTGCTACAAAAATTTGAGATAGATTTCTAGTTCTATGCTGACGTTATCAGGAAAAAATGGAGGCGCTTATCAACCCTCCTTTCCATACTAGTAATCAATTTTTTGCCACGCAGCTTTCTTTGCTATTATCTAAAACATCCAGAGAAAATACGGAGGATCTTCAGGGGTGTGGAAGAGTCTTGGAAGGAGGCTTTGGGGTGTGGTTCACTTAAATGGCTCCTTTGGGTGTTCTCTACAAATGTTTTTTGTAATTATCGATAAATTTCTGTTTGAACAATTGGATTTGCTTTCTGTAATCGTTGTTGTTTGGTTAGTGGACTTCTGTGTTTGTGCATTTTCTTGAAAGTCTTCTCTTTGTTACTTTTATTTATCTTAGTTATTAAAATTTGATTTTTTTTAATAATAATACATAAATAAATAAACAAATAACATATTGTATGTCACTGGGTATACAAAGACAACATGGAACTGTCAAAATAAAGAACACCCATGGCAAAACAGCACAGGACAGTAGGAAAAAGTAGTAACCTTACCGCAAGTTGTAAAATCTCATTACGCTTTCTTTCACCACCACTAAACCCTTCATTGACATTTCGATTGAGAAAATCTGTCTTCATGTTCACAAGATCAAGTTTGGGGAAGATGTATGCATAAAACTGAAGAGACATTGAAGAAATGAATAAACTAGCCAATAGTTTTATTTTTTAATAGTCTCTAAATTTCATTAACTCAATAATTACAAGAGTTAGAGGGGTCAATGTGAAACAAGATAATGCAATAAAGAATGAAGCAAAATGGAAAGTGATTTATACTTGATTTAAACAAATCTGAATAGAAATTTTGAATTGATTGAACAAAAGGTCTTAGTCTTGCCACATCATTCAGGCCACGTAGGCGGTTTTTTTATTCTTCTAATCAGAGACACAAATATAGTGATACCAATAAAGATTACAACAAACACAGGTCGATTGGGAATCTTCCAAACCAAGTCGAAATAAAGGTGAAACGGAAAAATAAAAAGCAACAAAATAAAAACAAACAAACACACTACACACACACGCATCATCATCATCATCCTCCTAGTAACTAGAATAGCTGATATTGAAAGATAAACTAGCCTTGGCTTTGAAAAGGTGACTAAGAAGCATTGAAAGATAATAAAAGCTCTAACATCCTCAGAAAAGAGACAACGCAAACATGTGGTATCCCCCAACATCATGCTTAAATTCCTATGCACAGAATACGACTGGAGAGGAATGTCAAATAATTGATTCTCTCGTTTCAATGCTATCATACGTGTTTCTTTTTTTATATTAAAAAAAAAACAAGCTTCCATGGAGCAGAATGAAAGAATGTTCAAGGTCATAAAAAACAAAAAGGAAATCCAAAAACCTAACTATTGGAATGGACTCCAATCCAAAAAATAAAAAATAAAACCAACCTCATAATTACCAAAAGGCTGAGTAACAGACATCATAAGGAAGCATTAAATCTACCCACCTCCCAAACCTCCTCACTTGATCTCTCCACCTCTCTAAAAATTCTACTATTCCAATCAAGCCAAATGTCTCACAGCACGACAAAGAAACAAGTTCCACAGAACTCTCCCCTTGTCCTGAAAGGGAGAATTCAGAAGTACCTTCTCGATCATCAAGCCACAATATCTACCATGAGCCAAGCCTAACCCAAACGAACCCAATGCTATCATAAGTATTCCATCCACCTAGCACCACATACCAAACACTTCCCACTTTCTTTAGGCAATAAGACTTCCACAAAACCCTACAAACTAGCAATTAAATCATAGGAAAGAGATTTGAAAATGAAAAAGGCTCAAATGGTGAAGCGCGCACCATCTTGGGTCTCTACAAGAATTTGACCTAACATCCCGCCTCAAGTAAACAGAGCCATCAACTCTTCAATTTCCCTCACACCAAGATTTCTCGATGACATCACCAGCTGTCAATCCTCTAATACCAACACTCCTAGATAGTTTTGAGTGCAATATTGACCAAAGCATAAAGTCCACAGAACAACGAGGAAGAAGGGCCGTAAGCCTATTTTGAACCCACATAACCTCCCAAGACCTCATTGTAACACCATAACCCACTTTGAATCTCAATCAGGTCTCCATAAATGCTATGCAATTGGCTATGGAAAACCAAGGACTCTTAGAATTACAATAATAGCACCTGTGGATATTTAATCTGTCCTTTTGTACCTTTTCCATTTGTTTACGATACTTCTCCATTTCTTACCCCCCCACCCCCCAAAAAAAAAAATGTAGTACCTTGTGGTCACCCAACCTAAGGATCCTCCTCCCAAACAGTGTTTTAAAAAAGCATGCCTAGGCACTAGGCACAGTTAATGAGGCACGCTTGAGGGGCGGGAGGCATGTGCCTCAAGAATTTTCTTTTTTTCTTTTCAATATTTTCTAATTTTTTATGGAGAAACCACAATATTCTTAAAAAATATTCATTTTTTCCATAAAAGCTCTATTTTCTTGAACTTTTCAACCTCCTATTGTTTGTAATACTATTCTTCTACATATATATAAAAAATTATTTATATTTTTCTATTGTGCACCAGCACCTCAAAAAAAAAAACCAATTGAATATCTACATTGTTAAAAGTTCTAGACATGTTCACCATTTTTTGAATTATTTATTTACTATTTATCTTGTACATTGGTAAATGAATTAGAACATTATTGCTTATCTACAATTCAGATTATGAAAGGTGGGAGAATATTTTAAATTTGAATATCTACATACTCAAGTTGACCTATTCATGAAACTTTATTCATAATTAAGTTGGCATTTAATCGTTTCTACACAAACCTAGAAGGAATCTCAGGAGTGACTTGAGGATTTTTATCTCCATTATGATGAAACCATGCAGAAACCCAATCCCAATACTTCTTTATTATGCAACAAAAGCCTAATCTCGAGAGTAATTTGAGGATTTCTGTGTGTGTGTGTGTGTGTGTGTTAGGGGGGGTTAGCTTCTTCAGCAAGTTCCAATTACAGAAAGCCAAAATTTTCCTATTGATAACTAAGTTTTATCACCAGAGAAAGGTGCTCATGGCTGCAGTTCAAACTTCTTGACGGTTAAGAGCATAGTGGTGGTATATCTAGACATTCAATTTATATGCGAATGCAGTAAGTATATATGCCAATGTTTGTAGATGCATAAAATTTATATGCAAATGCAGTAAGTATATCAAGACGTTCAACCATGAGTGAATAAACCAAGAGAAGGGAGCTTCCAATGGAATTACACACCTCAATTGGCCCCAGCTCTGCTAGACCAAGTTTCCTTCTTCGTGCATTGTAAGCCATATTTAGAAAGTCAATATTGCTCACACCTGGAATCTCAACCGGGGACTGGAAGCTCATAAATAACCCTGCAAGCGACCTTTCTTCTGGTTCCATTTCAAGCAAATCACTCCCTTTAAATAGAATACTACCACCTGTAACCTCATAATCTGGGTGCCCTACAAGTACCTTAATCCACAAAATTTCGCTTAAATTTAGTTCATAAATCGAAAGAAGTTGATCTCCAAGAGGATAACAATAATAGAGAGGCTATGGTCAGGGCATTTTGACAAGTATGATAATTAAAAAATAATGATGGCTGTACTTCTATACCAA
>JAOANK020000022.1:9343034-9358547 GCA_026257165.2 Telfairia occidentalis | reverse complement strand
AGAAAGTTACGGTGAGAGAAGATTTAAGGAGAAATTAAAAAAATAGATATATTTGGTGGCTATAGTCTTAATAAATTAGAGAGAAAAAATATAAATAAATTAATTTTAGAGAGAAATATTTTAGAGATAAAAATAAGTATAAAGAAAATAAATTTTAGAGAGTGAAACGTTTGAAAAAAATATAAAAAAATGAAAAAAATGAAAAAAATGGAAAAGTGAGAGATATATTAAAAAAGAAAGAGAAATAAAAATTAAAACGAGAAATTTATTTGAAACAAATATGTCAAAAAGAAAAAAAATAGTATCATAATCAAAATTTAAAATTTAAAATGCACAAAGAAAAAAACCTATTTATAATTTAAAAAATAAATTTGAAAATAAAAATGCTTTATTTTTAAAATATCGAATAAAAAAATGTTTGCTGCACTTTAATGCAATTTGAATACAAGATCTAAAAGTTAGCAAGGACGACATGTGACCAACATGTCAGGAGACACATTTTATTTTTTGAGCCAAAAATATATAAAATATTAGTAATTTTCAATAAACTATAGAGTTAAACAAAAAAATTTAAAGAGGGGCACGTATCCTTAGCTCCAACATTGGTTCCGCAAGATTGCAATAATTTTCTAAGTCAAAGGGATAATTTGGTGAAATTGTAAGTGGGGGATAAAAATTAGTACAACTCAATGAGTTATCGCTTATAGGCTTATAGCCATTAAAATTGATTTTTTTTTTCCTTACTACTTGTTCTCGTTTCTTTTAATAGTTAAAAAAACAAGTAGCTTTCAATGCACGTCTTTGCATGTTTTTTCAGCTCGTCTTCTGGCACTGTAAGTATGTAACACGTGAAAGATTGAAATTGCCAGCAAACCCAACTTTTTAGCAAATATATATATATATATATATAGTTCTAAAACAAAAAAGTTTGGAACAAACTATAAAGTAACATAGATTCAATATTTATTTCTCTTTTTCTTAAACAAAGATATTCTATGACCTAATCATATTTTAAGTTCCAAATTCGTTACATAATTGTGGTTTGTGAAATTTCAAAATATTTTATCATAGTTCTTATCTTTCAAAATATTTATTTTACTTTTTAAACTCTCAAAAAATAACAATTTTAGTTGTTGATATTATTCAATCACTTAATATTTGTCCAACCAATATATATCTTAATATTTTACACCCAAAAAAAAAAAAAATTCATCTTCGTCTATCTATATAGCTTCAATACATAACACATTAATATTCATATTTGAGCACAACTGACGAAATAAATAACGATGAAAGCTAAAAATAATTATTTTTAAAACAAAGTTTAAGAGTTGATATAAGCATTTTAAAGTTTAGAAAATTAAAAAATTAAATGAACATAAAAGGTCATATATATATATATATATATCAATTCACAATTGAAATTGAATAATTATGAAAGTTTAAGAAGTTAATCTACATTGATTAGATTATATGATATCTCATTTATGCAATATTTTTAAAAAAGCATATATCGATTTTATAATTATTCAATCGAGTACAATTTAATAAAACAACTATTTTATTGTTAATGAATTTATTCTCTATATATTAAATAAAAAAGAAATTTTAATAACTAATTTTACTGCTAACATATTCGTTTAAAAATAAAAATTTATCACGTGATTTTTTTTCATTGTATTATATTTGATATATGATTCATGGTTTGTAGTAGGAATACAATAATATCAATACATTAAATAATAATAATAGCTCGAAAAAAAAGTACAGTAAACTAATTATTTTAATATTGTTTGTCTATGATTATGTTTAACTACATCAATTTTTTTTTCTTTTCACGTTTGTGAAGTTGGAATTCAAACTTAGGATCTTTTGATTGAAGATATATATATATATATATATATATATTAAATAATTGAAATAGGTTTAAGTTGGTTCATTATTTATAGTATTTTATATATTTTACTTTTGAATTTTGAACAATTTAATTCAAATTTACCACACAAATACTAAAATTAAAGTTATTTCTCCATTTACTCTCAAATCTATATTTGCAACCTTCGTATTGGTTTCATTGGTGTTATCGTTATATGTTTCGAAGTTCAGGCTTGACTTTGCGAATATTTTATATTGAAAAAAAAAATTTGAAAGTCGTATCTGTGGCATAATTAATAAATTGGCAACTGTACCCAAATTAAAAAAAAAAAAATCAAAATGATTGAAATATCAAGATTATAATATGTGAAAGTTGAGAAAAAGAGGCTGTTTGAAGTTTGAAATCACGTGAAACACGACGAACGTTATTTTGCACAATATATAGACATCAACAAATCGTGGACAGTGTTTCTCCAAAAAAAAAAAAATCGTGGACAGTACCCTTGCGCATTATGTTGCACAATATGTTCGCAATTTAATTACATTACCAATTATGTTAGCAATAGTTTTCATTTAATTTAAATTTTATTTTGGTTTATAAACTGTCAACATTATTTTATTTTAAAATTTGTTGGTCTTTTTTAGTTCGAACAAAAGAGAAAAATGCGATGATGAAAATTCAAATCCCTAATGTATAAGATAAATTATTAAATATTTTAACTATTTAACTTATGTTTAAATTAGTTGGTGCAATTTTTGTTACGTTAAAAATTATATAAGGTGACCCTTTGATAAATTCATACTTAATTTGATAATGATTTATAAAATTTTAAATATTAAGTTTGTTTTGTTAATAATGGGTTGAATATATATATTGAAATTTAGTTAACATTTCACACGTATATAAAACCAACCAATCGTAGAGAGATGCCTTCACAATTAATATTTCATAATAGACAATGAGCTTGTTTAATTTTACAAGATAGATCGATACTTTAATTTTTTATAAAGAAAATTGATATTTATTTAAAAATATATTGAATTTTTAAATTTAATATAAAGAGCATGGCTTTCAATGCAAGTACGTGTGAAAATCACCAAACATTCGAGTTCCATATCGTAACTTTTCATTTAGGGAAAAACAGAATGTTTCCTGAAATTGTCGAGGCGTGACTAACTAAAAGACAATTTCTCTTTCTTTTTTACTACATACTACGTTACGAGTAAAAAGAAAATAGAGAAAATATCAATTTTAACTTCAAATTCGATGCCAAATCGAGCATAGCTCAATTGTTAAGGCATACTCTCCCAATCAATCTAAAAAAAAACTAACTTGGAATTTGACAATATGTATCAATTTTTACCCTAAACTTACAATTTCATCAAATTGCACTTTAAACTTTCATAGGTATTTCAACTTTCACCTTAAGCTTGAAGATATGTTGCAGTTTTTACCTTATGATAGATTTTGATTCAAAAAATTGTCGACAAAATTATGCTCATCTGCCTTTTAAACTAGTGAGTTTTTGAAGTTTTTTACATTATCTAATTGTTTAAATTTGTAGGTGAATTAATGAAAATTAAATAGATGGTAGAAATTGCAATACTTGCATAAGTTTAAGATAAAAGTTGCTAGAACTTACCAAGTGAAAATTGATTGATAATTTTTTTTTTTTTTAAATTTGAATTTATGAACTTTTGATAGGGAGCATATGCTTTAATGAGTTAAGTCATATTTTGGTTCGACAAAAAAAAAAAGGAAAAAAAGAAGAGAATTTGAACCTGTATACCATGAAAGCGACATTATTGAATGAACCATGTTTGGCTAAAAAAGGTAATTATTTTTCGTTTTTTGATGCTGGCAAAAAAAAAAAAAAAAGAAGAAAGCTCCAGGTAAATTTTTTGTTATTTTCCCTATTCTGTCTTGGTTCAAAAGGAAACCCGAGTTTACAAAAAAAGAAAAGAAAAAGAAAAAAAGTAGAATGATTCCACATGAGTTGAATAATGATACTATAAGATAATATGGTTTACTGGAATGCACAAGGGAAATGTGGAGGGAAGGGCGGTTTGTGTTAACCATGGTTAAAAGTATGGTGTTAGGTGGGTTTGACTGGTCGGGTCGGGTTTGGTAGGCGTTGGTTCGTTCACGCGCTTCTTCACTCTCCCAATATAAACCCTTCCCACCGTATTGCCTCTCTCTCTCTCAACGCCAACGCACAGCCACCACTTCCGCCACCGTGCAGCGGAGTTCCTGCATTTTGTTTCTACTGCTATTCACATTTTCAGTTCATTCTGCTTCCTGAATTCTCAATCGGATTCCGGTGGTCTTTCTCCTTGGCTGCTTGGCCATTTCATTTCTGCGCCACCGGATTCCAGTGAGGTATTTAGTTGCTTTGTTTCGGATTCTACCATGCAATCGGAATCGAGTTCTATGAGGGTTTCTCCATTTGAGTTCATGTCGGCCATAATTAAGGGCCGGATGGACCCGTCTAATTCTTCATTTGAGTCGACTGGCGAGGTTGCCTCAGTTATCTTCGAGAATCGCGAGCTGGTTGCGATCTTAACCACCTCGATCGCCGTCTTGATTGGCTGCTTCGTTGCTCTAGTGTGGCGAAGATCCAGCAATCGGAAAGTTAAGACCGTGGAGCTTCCTAAGCCGTTGATTGTGAAGGAGCCGGAGCCCGAAGTTGAGGACGGCAAGAAGAAGGTTACGATTTTCTTCGGTACACAGACCGGCACCGCTGAAGGATTTGCCAAGGTTTTCTTACGAGAACACTCGAAAGACGTTGAGAATTTTTGTTAATTCCTTTGTTTGTAAATAATTCTTGGCTATTGCTTACGAATTACTGCGATCACACTTAGGCTCTATCTGACGAGGCGAAAGCACGGTACGAGAAGGCTGCGTTTAGAGTTGTTGACTTGGTAAGCTTATTTTTCTTGTTTTGTGTCCGAGTTGCTGGTGGATGACCTTTTGGTACATTCTGCTTTTTGTTGACGAACTTTGGTGCTGACAGTTGGAGTTGGACCTTATTTCGCAGGATGATTATGGGGCTGACGACGATGAGTACGAAGAGAAATTGAAGAACGAGTCTCTCGCTGTCTTCTTCTTGGCGACGTGAGTTTAAGCACATACGCGAGATTTTCTATTTTATTGCGATTCCTCGTCTTCAGTCTAGGATTTAAGGTTGTTTTCTAGTTTTTTCAAGTGGTTAATTTGTGAGGAATGCAGGTATGGCGATGGAGAGCCCACTGATAATGCCGCAAGATTCTATAAATGGTTCACCGAGGTAATATTTCTTACGGCATATTTGATTTTGTGCGGCTGATCATAATTCTTTTTCTGATTTAAATATGCGTTTGTATAGGGGAAAGAGAGAGAGGAGTCGCTTCAGAACCTTCATTATGCCGTCTTTGGGCTTGGCAACCGACAATATGAACATTTTAATAAGGTTTCAAAGCTTCCTTGCAAATTCCCAGGCGTCGATTGTTGATTATTGATTATTGCGTTGTGTCTGGTTCAATTTCAAAGTTTTTAACTAGATTAATCTTTTTTGTTGTTGACCTATAGATTGCAAAAGAGGTAGATGAGCTGCTTGAGACTCGGGGTATGCTCTTGCCTTCTTCCTGATGTCCATTTCTTAGGAGACCATAATGATATGTGTTCTTGAGAACCTGTTTAAGCTTAAGTGAAGATTAATGTTTCTATTTTGTTTGCAGGAGGCAAGCGCCTTGTAAAAGTTGGTCTTGGAGATGACGATCAGTGCATAGAAGATGACTTTTCTGCTTGGTATAGAAAAATCGACTTATTTACTAAAGTTTGTTGAAGAAGGCTTTCAACTCATACCTCCATTATTGGGTGCTTTTTTTTAGGCGAGAATCATTGTGGCCTGAGTTGGATCAGTTGCTTCGGGATGAGGATGGTGCAACAACAGTGACCACACCTTACACTGCTGCTGTATTAGAATATCGAGTTGTATTTTATGATTCTGCAGATGTAGCTGCTGAGGACAAGAACTGGATGAATGCAAATGGTCATGCTGTACATGATGCTCAACATCCATTCAGGTTGTGAGAATTGGATGTATTGAATTTTAAGTTCTAATTTGCACCACCTTGCCCCCCTCTGGAAATTTAAAAAATTTAAGGAAAGAGAAGTATAAAAAATCTAACTAATTGTTTTATTTCATGAAGATCTAACGTGGTTTTGAGGAAGGAGCTCCATACATCTGCATCCGATCGTTCTTGTACTCATCTAGAGTTTGATATTTCTGAGTCTGCACTCAAGTAAGTAGCCTCAATTGGTGTTTATGAGATGCCTTGGTGATCCTTTTTTAAATGCTTTTCATTATTTACCCAAATCATACGGGTAGGTTGCATAGAATGAAATATACATTTAGTCTGGTGAAATGAAAGATAGATTGGAATTAATTGATAGGATTTTTTGATAAATCTATACTATAATTTATCCATGACACTGCCCTTATAACATCTGTCCTCTTTCTCAGATATGAAACAGGGGATCATGTTGGTGTTTACTGTGAAAATTTAACTGAGACCGTGGATGAGGCGCTAAATTTATTGGGTTTGTCTCCTGAAACGTATTTCTCCATACATACTGATAACGAGGATGGCACTCCACTAGGTGGGAGCTCTTTACCTCCTCCTTTTCCATCTTGCACCCTCAGAACAGCATTGACTCGATATGCAGATCTCTTGAGTTCACCCAAGAAGGTACTTTTTGGAGTTATTGCTTCATGCTTCTGGTTCATTGGGAAATTTCTCTGTTATTTGAGGTGATTAATATAGTCTTAATGTATGATTTTCAGTCAGTGTTGCTTGCATTAGCAGCGCATGCTTCAAATCCTGTAGAGGCTGACCGGCTAAGATATCTTGCATCCCCTGCTGGGAAGGTAGTGAATTTTAGGTGGATATATCAAAAGATAAATTGGCTGCCTTCGTGCTTCTCAAATCTCACCCACTTATTAATTTGGTTAAAATTGTGTAGGATGAATATTCCCAGTCTGTGGTTGGTAGCCAGAAAAGCCTTCTTGAGGTCATGGCTGAATTTCCCTCTGCCAAGCCTCCACTTGGTGTCTTCTTTGCAGCTGTTGCACCACGCTTGCAGCCTCGATTCTACTCTATATCTTCATCTCCAAGGTATTTATAATTTCCCTACCATCTTTAGCATTTCTTTATCATCTAATGAAATTTCAATAGAAAGATTTGGTCAAACACCCATGAGAATTTTATGATTAGAACGAAAGCATTTAAGTGTCATGTCTATTTTCATTACACATAGACGAAGGTGTGCAATATGCGTGGTTTAAAAGTTCTTACTTGACTTCATTTGGATAGAAAATTAAAATTTAAAATATTCTACTGTTTGGGCAAAACGGAAGGGAATATAAGTAAGGATTTTAGGGAGAGTTCATTGGAATGAGTTTAGATAGCCGTACAGCGAGCAATTTGATTTTTTGGTCAAAGGTTAAGATTTAGGAAATATTCACTTCTCATTGACAAGCCACACTACTGCACATCACTTTTTCCTATCACCTAAGTGTCTCTTTTTCCACCTCTCTCTCTTCTTATAACTTAAGTATTCTCTTTTCTGCTGAGTCGTTGATATCTGTATTTTTGTGCAATTAACAGGATGGCTCCATTTAGAATTCATGTTACTTGTGCTTTAGTCTATGACAAGATGCCAACTGGACGTATCCATAAAGGAGTGTGCTCAACTTGGATGAAGGTATGCTTTTGTTTCTTGCTTTCATCTTCGTGTGCAAAGATGAATTCAATGCTCGAGAAGCTATATTTTTCAGAGAGTTACTCCATATTAAAGTGAAAAGCAATAGTCCTGAGTAATTAGAGTTTCTGAGCATCTTCAGATGGCTATTGGTGAATGATTCATGTTAAACTTGAAACGTTATGGATCATACTATCTTTTCCTACAATAGCGTAGCTATTTTTCAGCTTAATATGCTTAATAAATGAAGGTTTTCCACTTGAAGAGTTTTGTAGGGTGATTTTTTTTTTTAAAGTTGTGGATCATTTTATTTTTTCCTACAACAGCTTCGCTATTTTTTAGCTCAATATGCTAATTATTGAAGGTTTTCCACTTAGAAAGTTGTGTTTAGTCTTTTTTTTGGAAGCAAATATTCGGTGATTTCTAACCTTATTGGATTTTTTTATATAATTCTTTTTCCTGATGACTATGAACTTGAAAGAGCTTTATCATCGTCAACTTCATGTTATATACTGACTGTATATTTGATTGTCAAGTTTCTCATTTGGTTCAGATAATATTTAGTGATTGCGGCTCATATTATAGGTCACCTGCTTCTGACTTTGGAAGTTTAATAATTTTTTTGTTTTCTTCAGAATTCTGTGCCCATGGAGAAAAGCCATGATTGCAGTTGGGCTCCGATCTTCGTGAGGCAATCAAACTTCAAACTTCCTGCAGATAGTAAAGTGCCTATTATCATGGTTGGACCTGGAACGGGATTGGCTCCTTTCAGAGGTTTCTTGCAGGTTTCTGCTTGCGAACTTACTTTTGAGTCCCCTGGCTTACTTGTACTTGACATTTGTGCTTCTGGATGATAACCAAGTTGAATTATTTTATCTTCAGGAAAGATTATCTTTGAAAGAATCTGGAATCGAATTGGGACCTTCCATATTGTTCTTTGGATGCAGAAACCGTAGGATGGTATGCCGAGTTTTCAGATTCAAGCTTTGTGTATTCCGGCTGTTGAAGAAATATATTGTTTATTTATGGATTTTCAAATTAATTAATCTTGCGTCTGCTTTTGAAGGATTATATATACGAGGATGAGCTGAACAACTTTGTTGAGACTGGTGCTCTCTCCGAGTTGGTGATCGCCTTCTCACGTGAAGGGCAAACCAAGGAGTATGTGCAGCATAAAATGGCAGAGAAGGTGAAAAGATAATCTTAACAAGGGTATGTTCTACATGATTCTGGGTTCACAGAAGATATTAAAGCCCCTTTTTCTTCAACTATGCAGGCTTCAGATATCTGGAATTTGATATCTCAAGGTGCTTACTTGTATGTGTGTGGTGATGCAAAGGGCATGGCTAGGGATGTCCACCGAACTCTCCATACTATCATGCAAGAGCAGGTATATATATATATTCATTGAGTCCCTCTCCATGCATTCATTCTTTTTGTTGATACACGACGTCGTTGCCTTTTCCATATTCTCACAATCAACATTTACTTGTCCATAAAGAAGAAAGACTAAGAAAATGTGGAGTCTTAACTCTTAACTCTTAAGCGCATCCAAATCTAAGCCCTCCAATCATTTAAGCTCAACTTAACTCATAGTTCGCCAATGCAAGGACGCTTATCAATCTATCATTATTATTGTCTTCGGAAATAGCTCAGCCGTTCAATAGTGGTCCCAAATTTGTTGTTTGTGGATATAATATTGTTGTTGGTCAATTCGCTGACTACAGTTACTGGATATCAATCTCAGGGATCTCTTGACAGCTCGAAAGCTGAGAGCATGGTGAAGAATCTGCAAATGAACGGACGGTATCTGCGTGATGTGTGGTGATTACTCCTCCACGTGGTCTCCACTCCAGAGGCATATGGCAGAATATATTTAATAAAAAGTAAATCTGGCTGAAGGAATTAGTGGGAATGAATGAAAAGGCTGTTTGCAAATGGAGTCCCTTTTCCTTAGATGGGGCTTTTGCTGGTCGTCTTTTCAGCATGGCAGAAGGTGATTATATTCTCTTTTTTTCTCTCTCCCATTTTGGTCTACAGCTCATATGAAGAATTCTTTTGTTCGTGTAGTTTGTAGCATACAGATGTAGTCAGTCATTAGTTAATAGTTAGAGCTCTCGTTTCTCTAGTGTTCTTGTACGAACCAACAAGATGGTTCAAGACTTCAAATTCATATATACTTGGCTGTAACATTAAACGGATGGAATAATTTTGAATTTTTTGTGTCCATTGTTGTTTCTGCTTCAGCCCCTATGTTCAACTGGAAAATCTATTTCAGCAATTGATTGCTTTTCAATTGCGTACTTAGAAACATTGAAATCGATAGTTACAAATATGGTTTAAAGCGCGTCTTTCTCCAGGTAGGCAAACACTTCTAGGGAATAAAAATGGTCAATTATCTGAGAATTTCATATTATAGAAAGTTCAAAATCAATATAGAACTTAGAAGATAAAAATAAATTAATTAATTTTACTAGTGCCAATGTTAATATTTGGTAATCGTAACTGTTCTCCATGTCCACAATGTTGGACATGTCTATATTGGTAAACGTTAGCGAGTATCAACAAAATATTGATTGTGATTAAAATTGAGAAATTATGAACACACAACAGATATGATTTCATCATAGACAGAAAAATGATATAGCAGCAAGGGGACCCTCCGTTAAAAAAAATATTTTATTTATCAGAGCCAAGTTTCGATCTTGGGACCTGTGGGTTATGGGCCCACCACGCTTCCGCTGCGCCACTCTGATTTTTGTTTATTAGAATCAAACAAAATATGTGTTATATGTTTCTTCTGGCAGTTGAAAACAGGTCGTTTTCGTTGGGGGTGGTTGACACAGCTCAACAAACGACTGCCTCGAAATGTAAGGGGTGGCGTAGCGTATTGTCGGCCGCTGGTTTTGGAGTTGAAAATTGAAGGAGTCGTGAATGGAAGTGAAAGCAAAGTGGAGGCTGCTTTTGTAGTTAGAAACTTTTACAACTTCAGAAAGCAACTTCCACCATGCTCCCTTCCCTTTCAAACCACAGCATTTGATGTTTTCTTTTGGTTGGGACTAATTGGAGTCAAAAGGATTTTCCATCAATGGGAAAATGAAAACTTCCAACTTAAATTAAGTACTTTTTTTTAATGAAGAGAAATAGTTTTCATCTAATTCTAAATTTAAAATAAATCAATGATAGGTGTGAGTATTATTCACTATATATTTATATCAAAAACTAATATCAATCACAATAGTTCATTCTATAAAAAATATAAATCATTTTTTACGTTGATTGTACATTAAAAAACGAAGGGAAAAAACCCTTCCATCTGTATCCTTTTTGAACTATCTAATCATCTTTCATTTGAAAGAAAAATTAAAAATTAAAAATTAAATCAATGATATGTATGAGTATAATTACGTTGCTTTTTAAACATCTACAACATCCTGGGATGATAGTTTGTTCCTCATCTCACTCACGATTATTGAGTTTTTCTTTCTTTTTTTTTTTTTAAAAAAAAAACCCAAAGACTATATAGCATTTATTGCATTTTGTGTTCATAATTAAGTTTAAAATTTTTAACAAAAAACAATGGCAACGGCGCCACTTGAGTAAAAATAGCGAAAGAGTCTCCTAGAGATAGATGGCCAACAAAGTCGAAAAAGAGATACTGCAACATTAACATTATGGTTTAATTTCCATTGATAAAAATGGATAAATCTAAGTTCATAATTTGGTAAGAAAGGCCAAGCAGACTAAATAACTTGGTAAGAACCTTTCTCTTGCAATGTGGAATGAAATAATCTCCTGCATCAAAATTCCAATAAGATGATAAATTTGTATTAGCAGCAGCCTGAATCCAATGCGAGGCCTCAGCTTTCTGAATCTTCAAAAGGAGGGAGACCCCATTCCCTGGGGTTGAAATCCAAGAGGGAACTCAACAATTGGTCTGCATCTCCATGATAAGAACTATCCAACCTTGGATCTGGAACCATAATTACCTTCCTGCTTGACAAGTCGCAACACAACAGTTTTCAGCGACCATTACAATACCCAAACTTATTACAGTTCAATATCGATTTAGTTTCGAACATAAATTCTAACTAAAAAGCCAACATGTCATTTTGTAGATGCTTATGTGACACCTTTATATGTCATATAATTGCATGCATACGAAAGTTTGAGGTGGCCCTGTATCAAATTTTACGTGATTCCATGTTATCTTCTAATTACAATTGAGACTACACGATACATTTACAAGAAGACAGAACTAAAATGTATATAGAGACGAATATTAAAAGTAGAGGGTCTAGAATTATGATTTAATCAATCGCTGACTATATGTGTTTTCCTAGTAAACCTATAATGGAGTTCTGACACTAATAGACCACCTCCGAAAGAAATTGTATGTTGGAGTTTAAACACTGATATCATGAACACGAAAATATTTGAGTTTTGAACTGGGGAACGCCATTTTAAAAATACAAAATATGCAAAGCTAAAATTATTGGCAAAACTTTGACATAGTAGTCAAAATAAAGCTTTCACAACCAGAAACTGGTGTTAAATCCTTCCTATGGCTTACAGAGCATTGTGTTCTGATGCATTGAGTAGTTTAGCAATTGCCTATTTTACAAAATGTTGAATTTTGAATGAAGAGAAACTGACACTTAATTCTAGAATAACACTGGTAACAAAGAAAATTCTGCTGGTGCGTTTAAGAAAGGTACTGAATTTATGAGAAGACACTTAATCAGGATTAGGAGAAAGAGATGAGGCAAGTTCGATGTAGGACAGGAAAAACAAGCAATCGAACTCTAGATTTGGTATAGTAAGTGTCAATAATCCACCATAAAATCAATATGAGGCAATGACATACGTCATACTGAAAAGCTTTGGTGAGTGAGTAGTGCCAAAGATTAAAATTTTACTCAATTGTGAGTGAGAGGTGTTGCAGAGGCTATCAAGGCGAAGTTAATCAAGTTGGGTGACAAATTTCCTGGTGTTGGCAGTTGACACTTAATGCTGGTATAAACGCAACACACCCTTTCAAGTTGAAAGTTGAAGAACATTTTTGTCAAATCGCTAAAATGGTAAAGAGCTAATGCATAAGAAATTACAATTCCGGAACTTACATTCCCGCATTCTTAGCTGCAAGAACACCTGCTGGTGCATCTTCAAACACAAGGGTTCTTTGTGGATCCATGGGAGCATCCTGTTTAAAGAATGTGGGATAACCATCATCAAATTGTAACAAAACGAGAGAGAGAGAGAAAGAGAGAGAGGAAGGGAAAGTACTTATATGCCAGTGAATGAAGGAGTGAACCAAGAGTTTAATTCAAAAGTTAGAACTTTACCTCAAATCTTTTAGCAGCTGCAAGAAATATGTCCGGAGATGGTTTTCCTTGTTTAACCTCTGGATCATCACCAAGAACAATGTGATGCATCAACTTAAAAAGTTCACCATGTCTTTGTGTTTTTAATTCAAAATGACGTCTATGAGATCTGTTGAAAATTTTCAGATGAAGAAATGGTAGAGATACAAGCACAAGCATAAAAGGAATAAAAAAAGGAACTAAGATTTGCACAAGAATGGTAGGAATTTATGATATGAAAAGCTAGGCCTACGCAATCAGGAATCATATATATTAGTTATACGGTTATACCCAGTTGCCAAGCCGAATGGTACTCCTTTTGCATGAAGATGACTGATCAACCGGCTAGCTCCTACAATAAAAATAATAAACTTTAACATCTTCCACCAGCTATTGCGTAGAAAGATAACACAAAACATTTTAGAACAGGTGAGCCGGTGAGTGAATCTGAGATAAACTCTGATGTCAGGTAACTAAGAAAGTTGTGGAGCATCTATAAGCCAAGCACCAAGAGGCCTAGATGGGTATATCCAATCATTGTTCTGTTTTATTTTTAAAATATTAAACTCTCTGCTCTATAGAAGAAATATATTTTCGTTTCTTTTCCTTAAAGATCCTCCACTAAATCAAATCCCCTCTTCATTTCTTTCTTACTTTCCTTTAGTATGAGACGTTGGGAAGGTGGATCGGCACCTCATTGTCAGCCTTTCATCACCACGGGCTTGGGAGAAGACAACCAAGCATGATCAATCTGCAGTGAGTCTACATCTCATTCCATTTTTCTTTTCAATGTGGAAAAACTCCCTGGCCGTTGGAACTCCCTCTTTCTCCAGGAAGACTTACAGTTGAAATATAACAAACTATTAAACTCTGTTTCAATAGGCAAATCCTACCTTGACCTCATTCTTCCAAGTATAATTTCCATTTGTCTGGGAAGACAGAATGAAGCTCACAACTCAGTACTAACCACTACAATGCATGGAGAATTGTGTAATAATTTTTGTTTTCCTCAATGAATAGCCGCTAAAGTGATTTCCTAGTTGCGCCCTATGGAAATTCGCCTTGCAACAAAAGGTACTAGTGGCCAGCGTACTGTAAATGTGTATCATTTTGCATGTATACACAGAATCGAAAGAATAATTTGGAATCCCTTGTAAGGACATAATTTTCGTTCAAATACACAACATTGCGGAGGTTTGTTTTGGCATCTCTTTCAAAATTCACTTGAATGAAATAGAATCTGACATAATTATAGAACATGATCATCAGTATCAACCATTCTTACAAGCACTAATACTAACCTGGCATAAGCTCACTTTTCGGAAACATACTTCGTAGCATGTCCTCTCTTTCCACAAGAAAGTCCTCTGCACTAAGAGAATCGCTAATTCCGCTCTCTTCAACAAAGACTCGAGCAGCTTCTATAGCTTTCATACCCATCATCTTTGCCTTAAGTGACCAATCAAAAGTTTTATTAAATCTTGCCAGTATTTTCTCCTGTACCTCAGTGTAAAACCCCTCAGTATCTGCAACGGAAGAGTTACCAATCAGTTCATGAAATTTTAACAGAAAGCATCTTTAGATCAATGAAGAAAAGTTTTATTAATAATCTTTAAATCTCATCATTGCTGAATAGTAAATTGAGCTGAAAACAAGTACATGCGATAACTGACCAAACATTCAGGCACAGTCCAAACAAGTGGTGATCAATTAACAATTTCAAATTCGCACATAATTTAGCTCGATAATTAGTTGATTAATTACAATCAGCAGTGAAGAATAGGAAACACGATTAGCAGAACCGCAAAATATATCCAAAAGTGGGAGCATTGATAGGAAAGCAAATGAAGAACATAATAATAAGGGCGTGGAGAAAGGGAAGATGATCAACGGATTTACCCAATAACAAGCCGTCCATATCAAAGATAATGTGAGTGATGGATCCTCTGGAAGTAGCGTCGGGGGAAAGATTCGCCATTGAAATTGTTGTTGCAGTGCGATTTGAGAAGTGGAGCGGGGAAGAACGAAGAATTTGGGATTTGGGATAACGAATAAAGTTTTGGAGAATTCTACTGGGAAAGGGGCTCTGCAAAAGCAGCACCATCCGAAGCAAGGAATTAAATTTGAGGCTTTCTTTCGCACTTTACCCCTGAAATGAATTACAAATTGAGATGGCAAAACTTTCCAAAATTAAAAATTAAAAATAAGGACTGATTTTTCTGAAGTATATCATTTTTTGAACTAATAATAATAATAATAAAATTATTATTATTATTATTTAAGTTTAACAATGTGTGAGATGAAAGAATTCTGAATTCATGACTAAGAAGTCACGAAGATATGCCTTTAACTAGTTGAGTTATACTCAATTTAACAATAATGAAAACTTTGTTAATCTCACACTTAATTGAAAATTGTGGAGACATGAAATAGTGTTAAGATTTTATTAAAGAAATGGTGGATTTTGAACCAAGAAAGAAAATTTGATGGAAAACAAATAATGCATTTAATTCCTACTTAACAACAACAACA
>JAOANK020000022.1:9321946-9338588 GCA_026257165.2 Telfairia occidentalis | reverse complement strand
GATTTTTCTGAAGTATATCATTTTTTGAACTAATAATAATAATAGTATTATTATTATTATTATTTAAGTTTAACAACACGTGGGATGGAAGGATTCGAATTCATGGCTAAGAAGTCACGAAGATATGTCTTTAACTAGTTGAGTTATACTCAGTTTAACAATAATGAAAATTTTATTAACCTCACACTTAATCGAAAATTGTGGAGGCATGAAATCGTGTTAAAGATTTTATTAAAGAAATGGTGGATTTTGAACCAGGAAAGAAAATTTGATGGAAAACAAATAATGCATTTAATTCCTACTTAACAACAACAACAATGTATTTATTTTTATAAAGTACATTAGAAAAAACAAATAACAAAATTTTAACTTGAAGAGGCAGTTTATGATGTTTTAATCCAATCCAATTGTCTTTTTTTCTTCTTTTTTGAGAATCTAACCTAATTGTATATTTTAAATTTTTTACTGATGTTTTTTTAGTTCAATATTTCGCTTGATGTGATTAAATGGAAAAATAAAAGACGATCTTTGTGTTAAAAAAAACTTGATGGGTTTGGAATAAGTTTCCAAATGGAATTTAATTTCAGTAAAATCTCATCAGAACAAATGTTATTCTTGCAAAAGCTCCAATAATTTTGACTTTGAAGTATTAAAAAAAAATGGTATAGAACTTAGAAGGGATACATAGGTAAAAACACCGTTTGTTTGGGTTGAGATGAGATTCGGGTCAAATTACTGGATTTTGGCCCAAAAGAGACTTGACGGCCCAAAAACGTTGTTGGGCCAGTGCCTCGATCGAAGCTGTCTGAAAGGAACTTTAGATAATTTTGAATTCATTCAATTTTAGGAGCAAACTTAGCAAGTATAACACTGTAAATGTTGAGTTTTTTTTTTCCTTTTTTTCTTTTTCAAATGTTGAAAATTTTAATCTATTAATTATCTGATTTTCTTGAAAAATGAGATGTTCAAGCAAATATAGATTAAACTAATAAAACAAACAAAAAGTTCACGATTCATTGATAAAGAACGTGAATCATTTACTCTGAAAATTATTATTATTTTTTAAAATGGCGTTTCTGAAAATTTAAATTCATGAAAAGAACAAACTTTTCTTTTTCAATAAAGTAAATAGGCAACACAATAATGTCAGTAATTGGAATAAAAAAAACATTTTTTTAGGTTACTTTAAAAAAAAGAACATTATAGGGTGACATGTGTAAACTAGAAGGAAAGGAAACTTGATTGTTACAAATAACACTTTTATCTACGCTCAGATATATAGATTTAGGTCTCTCAAAGGCAACAAATTTATATATATATGATTTATTGGCCCTCACCAGTCAGCCACTTTTAGTTTGACTAATTACTATTATTTTGTGAGTTCTGATACTGACACGCGTGGCCAAATATTATTGGCTATAGCTATAAGCATACATGTCAGCAGTCACTTTTTTTGAATTTATGAATAACAATTAAGAATTTGATTATTGAATAATTCTTAAAATACAATTCCATGTGAAGAATACACACATGATGCATTTATTATAATCCCCAAAGTCTAGATTTTTCATTATAGTTAACAGCAACGCATTCAACACATAGAAAAGTAACACTATAGTCAAACATTATAATATCAATGGAAAATCAGCTTATAATATCTTTTAAAAAAAATCTATATTGTGTATACATAGCTATAATGAGAAAATCTTTCTCTACTCATTTCGTCCAATTTATTTTTCTTAATTTATTATAATAAATTTTTAATTCTTTCTTTTAATGTTTTTGTTTACTTAAATTAAATTAATGTCATTAAAAAAATCAGATAAAGAAAGAAAAAAAAATTGTTTTCATTTGCCCTCGTTCCTATTTTATCATTTATTTTCTCTAAAATCTAAAGATTTTGTTTTCTTAGGCTAAAACATATTATTTTAAAGTTATGTAACTATATATTATTTAAACAAACAAGGCAACTATATTTATTTTAGAATTATCTTATAGCAATCTAAAAAGTTGGGTGGAAATCAAAGGAGACAAATCCTTTAATATTCGATTGAATAATTTTTAAATATTACTTTGTTGATGGACTATTTTAAAACTTTAATAAATATGACAAGGGTGCTAACAAGTTATATTAAATATTGTTGTGAAAAGGTCAAATAATATCATGTAAAGATCTACAATGTAATTAATATAAAGACGCCCCAAAAATTCCTCCCATTGAATTTGTGTATAGTTTCGTTTTCTTCCTTCATCTTCTAGAAGATTTTTATTTTTATTTTCCAAATTCGTAGAAGCTATCGATGCCACGGCCTTTACTTTTTAGTGGCTCAAATGACAAGTTTGGATAAAACAAAACTTCAGTATTCGGTAACCTCCAAATTCTTACTTTTCTTTTTAGAAAATATTTTATTACAACTTTCAAAGAAGGAATTGTCTGCATTTTGATCCCTTTTTCTATTTTAATTGATGGTGTTTAAATAATTTTCTTTATTTGTGATAATTTCTTCTAGAAGAGAATTGTCCGTTATTTTTCTTGTTTTGAACGAGATTTGTAAAGAGAGAGAAAAGACGACGTGATACTTTATTTTTCTAGTCTCTATTTGTTCGCCAAAAAAAAAAAGGATTAAATTTGATTTTAGTTCTCAACCTTTCAAGTTTATTTGATCACTCAATTTTAAAATGTCTATTTTAATTTTCAAACTTCAAAAAAGACAAATAATATGTTGATTTTTTAATATTCAAAATGCTTATTTTATTTGTTAAATCTTAAAAAAAAATTATATATTTTAGTCTTCAATTATTATTTTCCTGCTTAAAGTTTGCTCACATGCATCATTTTGCAAGTCAATCTATGTGGCTCTACTATACGTACATGATATTTTTCTTAAATCCAAAGACTAAAGCCTAAATTAGACCTCTTTTTTAATTAAAAAGTATTTAGAGTAGTGAAAAATATATGCTTTAACCGTTATACTCACGTTAAATATTATAATAGAATTTATACATTTTATAAAATGAACAATGGGAAATAAGTAGTGTTATAAATTATGTCATTCCCAGTAAATATTTGATAGGAGAATACAAATATTAGATGTGAAGGTTCGTTGTCCTCTAATAATTTCTCAAAAAAAAAAAAGTGCAAATATTTTATCCTCCAAGATAGGGTTTAAAAAGAATCGCACCCAAAATCCAAATATTAAAAGGAGGAGAGCATCGTCATCATCTATCTATCTCTGTATCCCTCAGTTTTTGTGTCTCAAAACTTTGCATAATTCCAAACGCAGCCTTTTCTTTATCTTTCTCCGCACAATGTATATGGAGGACACGAACGAAACCAATCCCCTAAACTCACAACACAGACCAGAAGACGACGACGACGACGAAGCAGAGGAGTCTCTCTCCTTCTCCGATCTTCCACTCGACGAGGAAAAATCCGACGACCACACTTTGGAAAGCTTCCGCAAGAATCCACGGAGATCCTCCTCCGAGCCTCTCGATCTCTTTGAGTTCTTCAGCACTGGATTCATCAGCTCCGAGATATCTCCGGCCGAGGATTTGATCTTCTGCGGTAGATTGATTCCTCTCAACGATCACTCTCCGCTTACCTCCCGTACATCCGAGAGGACTTTCAGGAAGGAGGAGATTCGAAAGCAGACTACCTTTCGAAAACGCTCCGAGTCTTTGTCCGGATTACACACCTCTGTTTCTCGATCCAACAGTGCGAAAATCAATCTCAAGCGGAACAGCCGATCGCTCGATTACCGCAAACTCTACCGCCAAACGAATTCGATTTTCTCGCCGACGGCGGAAATTGATCGTAATTGCTCGATCAAGAGCGCTGTCAAGCCTGATTCGCTGAACAAAAAGGCGTCGTCGAAGCCGCGGTGGTACTTGCTGATGTTCGGAATTGTGAAGTTTCCGGCGGAGATGGAGCTCAGCGACATTAAGAACAGACAAGTCCGCCGCAGTTCGGCGGCACATTTTTCGGCAAATGAGAACAAAGGTAAATTTCAGTGCAGTCGGAGCTCCGGCGAGGCGACTTGGAGGATTCTACGGGCGCTCAGCTGCAAGAATCATGCTAGTGTGGATGTAACGGCGTCGTTAACTGCGTAAGTTATGTGTCACGTGCATTGCACATGACTGGCAGTTGCATTTCGTACTATATTGCCCTCGCGATGTTGTGACATTCACGGACCGAGAGAAGGCCAGTTTGGGAATTTACAATCAGAATGGAAAAAATATCACATTGTGCTTGACGTTGAATGGTGGGTTTGTGTACAGTGGCGGAGCATGGCTGATGATGGTGCGTTCTCTTGCAACTTTTTTTTTTTTTTTTGAACGAATGGTTTGGTTGGTTAGTGAAATAGAGATGAATGCGAATCACGGGAATCCCAACCATGACATATGGAATCACATTTATGTTTATTAGAATTCTGTGATTCATAGCCTTTTCGGTTTTTTAATCAAATATTTTTATCCTAGAAGTTTGGTTTTTCTCAGTAAATGCACTTCACCTTGAAAACGATCCAACACAAAGTAATGGCTTCTCTATTTATTATTCCTTTATTTGTCGTTCGATTTAGGTAACATGAAGGGCTTTTACCTTTAAAATATGAATTTTTCATGTTTGCATCATTGCACAGTGGCATGTTTTATTCAGGTTGTCCCCTCTGTCTCTTTTTACGTTGGTGGATCCTCTTCATCATACATTTTTTATATGTAAATTTCAGTGAAGTAACTTCAATTGTACGACATCCATTTCTTACACAAAATATTCTTCCATTAAACTGATTCACTATTCTTTTTCCTTTCCATTTACCCTTTTGTTTACTAGTCTCTCTACTTACAACATTGGTCATAACTTATTTCATTACTCGTTGTTTCTTCAAAAACATTCTCTTGATTAATATCTTTGTACAAAAATTCTTTTCAAATTAAATTTAAACACGTTTGTTTGTCACTATCAATTCTAACAAGAACAAATATTTGTTATAACAGAATAACAGGACAATTGTATCACCTTGATGCTTTGATGACGTATCTTTAAAAAAAAAAAAAAAAAAAAAAAAGAAACTTTCCCTTTAGCAAAATTTACCCGACGCGAGTAGTATTGAGTAAGCCTGCTCCATTATAATGGTTTTCAAAGCTGTTCACTTCAATTTTGTCAAAAAAGTGGCCTCTGGCAACTTATATTTTGGCGAAGATTCATGATTACAAGCCAACATATTTCATCCACGCCGATTTTAATGTCAACTAGACACCATGATAGGTACATTCGAGGCTCTTGTTGTGTCCAATAATTCCCTATACATAATGTGAATTCTGAAATTAAAATGTATTGGAGCGTAGAGAGGAATTTTTATGGTCCTCACTCTTAAACAAATCTTTTTTCCAATATTATGATGCCCATAAAATCATGGCTTCAGGCTGATGGAAAGAAGAAATACAGGTCAAACGGCAGCGCTGAAATCAAATTTTGTGTTTTGATTGTCTCATTTTGGTCATAAAGTTGATTCTTACTTCACAAACAGGAAGTTCACTTGATCGATCAAATCTGATCAAAATTGCAGTAAAATTGAACCCAATTCATGTTATCACTAACAATTAGCCTATCTACTAATAAGGAAAGAAAGAACAAAGCAGAGATCATATAGACATGGAAGAATTGGAAAATAGATATTATACAAATTAGATCATAATTAAATGAAACATGAATGTGCTGAAAGAAAGTAATACCTAATGATGCAGACTCATGTGAAGAATCCAATTCATGTTATCGCAAACATTTGCCTAGATATCTCATACTTCACGCAATGGAAATATTGCAGAACATCATAATCAGGAGAATGCTTTTCTTTTACTTCTTTGATTCAGAAACAGATTTTCTTTTCCATTTTGAAGTTTTAGTAACTGCCACTGCTGTTTTCAGGTTCTCCAAATCAAAAGATCCAATGTTCAAGTCTACTCATCTTCTGAACTATATTTTCATTGGCCATTGTCACTGTGATTTTAATTGTTATCCCAGTACATTACATTAAATTCGCAAATCTCAATATCTCTTTTAATTTCAACCATACAAATGATACCGATAAACTAACAAGTAAAAAAGAAAAAGGATTAACTACATAAAAGCTTTGGCTACTGCCTTCTCTAAAAAAATGGAAAAACCATATCAATCAACCAATGCAATGGGAAAGTTTAGACATGCAAGTACTAGCAGGAGCTTAGACTCGATAAATGGAAAATTTAGACCCTTTTTTTTCTTCTTCCATTTGATCCATTCGCTTGTTATATTTCCTCACGTTTTCTTATCATAATCATGAGACTAAATAGTTGGATGTCCAAGATGGAGCAAATCTAGGCAAATATTGAGGCATGAACAAGAATTGTACCAAATATTCAACCTAAAAGTCCAAGGGAAAAGAAATCACTTTTGTTCTCTTCTTTGCACCCTTCATATTCACTGAGCGTAAAAAGATGGAAGTAATTGAGGTGCTGTATGGTAAATGATAAGACAAAATGGAAGGTTGCAATTTATATTTGAAGTACAGTAATCGCATTTTTCTTTTCACAAGAATAACACTGAGGAAAGTACAGAAGAGACCTCCGTGACCTCTGTGGATTAAACCAGTCTAAATTCATTATTAATCAGTCTAGTCAACTTCAGGGTTCAGCTTATTATGATAAATTGCGTCGAAAGGGACACAAACGTCTGTGGTCTCAAAAAAGAGATTGTACACAAGGAGGAAAAACAGTTGTTAAGTCCATAAAATTAAAAAGGGGTCGAGAAAAACTTTATTTTATAAGGGTCGGGAGACAATTAAAGGAGCAAAACTCAAGGTCAATTCAAATGTTAACATATACTTGCAAAAAGCATAAAGGCAATATTCAAAACCCTGATCAGTTAGTTGGATAACAATAGACATGCAGGAACTGAGAAATAGATCGTTGAAAGTATTACTGATGTTTCAACGTCTCTACTGTTTGCAAGAAGCTTCTAGCCTCCTACATATGTTTCTTGGGATAGATCAAGCATAGTTCATTGGTGAAGCCCAAAGACTTCAGTAATGTACAATCGTATTATATTAGGAAAAACAAAATCATATGTTCATAAATGAAATCAATGGAAAAATGATAGACAGCTTTCAAGAACCCAAAATCTAAATTACAAGCTAAACCAGGTACAAACAAACCTAAAACACATACCTCACTGAAAATACGAGAAAAAGAAAAAACAAGAGTACAAGATCATCTGTAAGGACAAATACCTTTAAAGGCTTCAGCTGCATGTATAGACTCCAGTCTCAAACTTGTGATCTGTCTCGTAGAAGTCCGTCTTACCCTCAGTAGCCGGCCGTAAAGAAATCCCAGATAGTGACCTATAACTTTGAACTGAAAATTTTACATAACAAACCGCTTCAAGTTCTTCTCCTTCATCTTCTTCGCTCCTATCCACAGGCATCCTTGCCCTCAACCGAACAGGAGAACCCTTCAAAGGAATCTCTGGGACGTGCCATTTTAATTCCTTTTCGGACCTGTTCAATATAGCTTTTGGAGACACCTTTAGCAATGTTGGATCAACCGGTAGTTTCAGAGTAAAAGTCACATCTTTCAAAGGTAATGGCAAATCAGGGTTCACAGCGTACTGAATCATCACGGAAAGTAGAGTGCCGCTATGACGTTGTAGGAGACGAACTCTCAAAGGCAATGGAGTTAATCTAGGTAGCAAACTATACTTGATAATTGGTATGGGTTCATTTGAAGGCGCTGTTCGCACGTGAAACATTCCATTTCCAAGACTACTAACACGAGAACCCTGCATGACAAATCGCTTTACGGGAGCTGTATCCTCGACACGAAATGAAAACTCGGTTTCTTTGTCATCCGAAGTTTTGGGTGGCAAAGTTTTCAAATATATAATTCCCATCAATCCTACTCTTGCCAATAGCGATTCTCTGAACTCTGCACTAATCTGTTCGGTGATATACATTTCGGGACCCTTCATTTCAGTTTTAGTAACCAAGTTCTCAAGTGGTGTTCCTGTACCACTAGCATCAGCAACAGCCGCTTTTGTTCCATCACCCTGTCCGGTCTGTAAGAGTTCTAATCCACCCAGCCCTTCTGATTTTTTAACCTTCGAAGGACCCACGAACTCAGATGGATCCAATCCTCCACCCCAAGCATCACTGAAGCCTTCAAAAGTTTCTTCCATTGTAGCTTGATCATTACTGAATTCTATTCCGCCATAATTTCCTTCAAATCCCTCCACACCAATATGTGTTGATTGGGTGGCCTCCGCAGGTGGCAATGTTGGTACCTCAAGACCCGCCAACACCATTGTCAAATCCGTAGCAGAAGGGTCCTTATTCTTTTTGAACCCACTCACGAGCTCTTCAGGCTTGTTAATCATGTCACTTGCCGCAAATGGATCCTGCTCAGCGGCAGGCTCTTCAGTCTTCTGCTGCTGCTGATCCTGTTGCTCATTCACACTCTGAGCGACAGGAGCAAGAGTTGTTGCTACTTCATCCCCAGCTTCCAGAGTCTCCGCCGGTAACTCAAACCTCGCACTTGAAAATGCCTCCACATTGGCTTGATGCTCAGTCGAGTGAACCTCCATGGTGTTCCAACTATCAGCGCCACGAATCTTATTTTCCGTATCGAGGGCCGAATGGACCATTTTCGCGAGACCATCGCCGTGCATCGAAGCGAGCATTGCCGCGAGACGGATGTTGCTAACACCTCTAAGAACAATATCCAACGCCATGTAAATCTCGGCGTATTTCCGGCTAAGCTTCTCAGGCGTGACATCAACGCCCCGACAGGCGGTGACAATGACGCTGACGGCTTGGTTTACAATATGGATACACTCAAAAACATTAATAGAATTATCTTGATCAGCGGTGGTGATGCCGAGGACATAGATGCCATTGACGAGGCGATAGACAACTCTGTAGCGGCTCTCCACGCCGACAATAACCTGACCATTAGAGGCGGCCAAAGGATCATCACCAAGGGAGGAAATAGAGTCGGCGAGCGAGGAATCATCGCCGAGGGCGGTGGAAGCGTGGTGGCTGTGGTGCTTGGTGGCAGCGAAGGCTAATCGCGTCTGGCGGAAGGCGGATAGGGCTACGAGCGCTCGCGGGGGAGGGAACCATTCGCGAGTTTGAAGGAGGATATCAGATCCATTAGCAGGTTGCAAAGCAAGGGCTAAACAGGACATGATGGAATGGTGGATCCAGATCTGATTGCAGAATTATACAAAGCTTCTAAGGGGGATTGTAATCTCTATTTCTACGGTTTTAGGGTTGAATTTGCGAATCGAAATAAAATCGTGCACATACTTTGATGCTCTTCAATTGCGGATTCTTCAAGCTTGTTGAATCTTGTCCCCGACGGAGAGAGAGAGAGAGAGGAAGATCGCCGCTGGCCCCGCGCTCGGAAATGGAAACTCAGAGTTTGGAGCGAGTGGGTGGGGACGACGGATTTCGATTTGGGCTTCTCAACTGTGAAATATTGGAGCTGAGGCCTGAGGGACCGTGCCACCGGAGCCCACAAATAAGCCCAAATTTAATTTTGTTTTAAATTCGAGAGCTTCTTTTCATAAATAAATAAATACAGTATCAATTACAATCTCAAATCGATAGATATCCCTCAATAAAAATAAAGGTTCAATAAGTATAAGAAAATATAACCTAAGAAATATTCCCATAACACATAACTAAGTAGTTTCTTTAATCAACATATTTCAATTATTACATTAATCAAAATATATAATTAATTACAATAAATCTATATCAGTAATATTATTTATTAATTTTTTACTATAGTTAATATATATATGCCAACCTAAGCTAAATTTAGCTCAATTGACTAACATATTGTACATTTGCCGTAAAAATAAATATTTAAATACTCACATTCACACTGTTGAATTCAAAAATGAAAATCTATAAATGTAGGCATGATGATTGATATGATATACCAACGATTAATATGTTATTCATTAATTCCACTAATCAATCAAGTTTTAATCCTCAATTAAGATCATGAAGCCTAGAAATTCATGCACACAACTACATTAATCCAATATTTTTGTTTAGCAATAGCGTGTATTATGCTTTTTAAAACTGATAAGAAACATAATATCACGTGAGAAACGCTCTAAATAAAGTACAAAATTAATTTTTTTTAATCGAACAAACAAAATTTATATTTAGAGACGATTTTCATAGGACAATCGTTAATCTTTGATTCTTCAAATAATTTCTCAACGACAGACCCAATACACAAGCGCAATGCTAACAGAGATTCTTTAGAAGCTTATATTTTAAAGACTGTAGATACATACATATAACATATTGTGACACTACGATATCTATAGTTATATCCTAATTCTTGTTGCCTGTGCACTTTTTCGTAGCAACAAAAATATAATTGGCCTGCTTCAATCCTCTGGAATCTTCGTTTCTCCAGAGCTTTGAGATTCAAATCTGTTGTAACTGCAGCATATAAAAAGAGAACTGAATTAAGAAGTGTCACAAATGTATACAACTACTGAAGAAACTTAAAATGTCGACCAAAAGTATATTATCAACAAATCTTTAACATCACAAGCGACAGTTGACGGAAAAGGCTCCGTATCACATTTTTCTTTCTAGCTTTCTATACTTTCTGTTGCTTAACATTTATTATTTAGAGGTCATAGGTTACATACTAAATCTCTTAGGCATGAAATGTTATAAAGTGAAATAACTGTAACGCGAAATTAGCAGAGACCGCGCTCAGTTTGACACAAATTTTATTACTCGGAGAAATACATTTAGTATACAGTCACCAATCTGAATTCCCCTTCCCCAATGAAGAAGGAAAAGAAGAATAAGTCAATTGATCTTCTGATAATAAGTTCTTACACAATTATAAACTAAACAGTCTAACTAATGCAATTCTTACCCTAGTCCCAAGTCCCCCAAAAAACTATAGGAATAAGACAAAATAAAGGCCTGGCTTGAGCTCGGTCCCAATAGAGTGGCCAAGACTTGTCATTAGTCCAGCAGATAGTGCAGTTTCAAAATGGTATGAAATAGTCTTCGCATTGCTTTTAACAAATTTGGAAGGTTAAAAGTCTCAGATCAAAATACTTCTGCTTCAGAGTTTTAGAAAGAGAAGAATGTAATTAGTCTGGCAAAAAAAAAAAAAGGTATGATATTTCTGTACGGAACCAACAAGAATAAGTTGATGGGAAAGCTTTCTGAAAAAATCCATTTTAAGAAAATTTACGAGCATAGCAAATACCACTTTAACTTTTTAGTGGTGGAACCTAAAGTCCTTCCCATATTTTTCCCCGTTCTGATCCTTCAGTAAGAAGATTCATTCTCTTTGAGAAGATAGAAGTCCAAACTTGTGATATAGTCATTCACCATGTAATTCATCATCCCAGGAACTGATCACCCGATTAAACTTCTAGGCAAATCTCCTAAGGGTCACAATGCAATGTCCTATGCTTAACTCGATGCCTTTGTTTCCGTTTGCAATTCAAATAATGAGACATTTTTAAACAGAATGAGGTACCTGCTATATTGTAGATGTCTCATACAGGACGGTCAAGAAGAATAAAGTACAAATGGCACTGCATGAGGAAAAAACAGGCGAATAAGGAAAATACCATAACAGAGCAGAAAAATTTGCTCAGACAACTAACAATTAAATCGAGATCATCCCAATTATTAAATTATGTTATACAAATGATTATATAAAATTTGATTGGGTCTGGCCACAATAGAGTTTAAAAGGTAAGCAATAGACCCATAAAACTTTCAACCTAAACCCAAAAAAGAATAAAAAAGAAACAATCGCCCGGTTAGGCAAGTCGGAGGTGAGTTCATCTGACTTTTTCGTTAAAAATGTGATGCTAGTTGGTAATAAAATCAAATGGTTCGGAAAAATTGCAAAGCTAACGTCTGACGGAACTGTCCTCTAGTCTCTCGAGTAATTCCTTTAAACTTTCTCAAACTGCATAAATTTAAGATTGAAAGTCCCATACAAACCATCCACAATGAAATCTGCTGATTCCCCAAATATAATTAAATTATCCTACATGAACTGTATAGCAATAACCTATCATGGTATCAAAATTAGATTACCTGAAATTCATTTAGGTTGCGTTTAAAGGATAAATTCTAAATGAATTTCAAAAAAAAAAAGAAAGAATTTTTACAATATCCTGCAACAATTGATGTAGGGGACTTTCACTCCCACATTTGATGCATGAAAAAACAGTAATCTAGTAAGACATGGTTTTCTGACGACCACGTGAAAACTCCACACATCCCTCGCAGGGTTTTTCTCACAGAAATTATGCAAGTTAAAAGCCTACACTCTATATGCTTATTAATATTATCCTTTCTTCATCCTCACTATGTCAGTTTGACTCCTTAGACTTTCAAAATGCACATTAGCTTATCAGGAGCTTACCCAATAAAAAAATAGTTAACATCAGAGCAAGTGTAAGTTGAACTGAGCAACCACGCTGCAGAGTCCTTGAACTTTGCAATTGTCTGCGAACCAGAAACCTAGCAAAGAGCTAGCAAAACCAAAATAGGAAATATCTCTTAGTAATTTACCAATCACAGCCACATTCGAATAAAATGCATGGGTGTTTGGTTTTATGCTAGCAAAGTTCATTATTTAGTATTGCTTTTCACACTTTTAAAAACCCAACATTATTTTTCCAAAAACAAGAAAAGCCTACCTGATTGCATACATGACCAGCAACCTTTGCTGGAAGAAACTCCCGTCCTATTTGCCTCCAGAGGATTGTTCTGGATCCTTTTTCTTTAGGTGTGGCCTCAATGGTTGGCATTGAGCTTCCCTGTTCATCCTCATCAGGAATAACAATTGTCAAAGCATCAAAGTTTGGTGAACTCCGCACTCTCCTGGTATTGGTTGTCCTATCTGTATGGCATACGACATCATCCCTTGCAAGTGAAATTTCATTATCCTGACCTTCCACGACAAACTGTGCATTTTGAATCTCTTCAACTTCGTTGGCAGTATCATGGCTGCTCCGATTACTGCTTGATTCTCGTCTTTTACTATGAAGCTCATGAATAGATTTTTCAGAAGAAGGTACAGGTTCCAAATTTTCGTTGTTTGAACCTCGCTTAGTAGGGGTTGTCCCAGAGAGAAATGCAGCTAAATCATCACATTCTTCCTCATTAAGATTCACCCATTTAAGGGGTTGCTTGCCCTCCTCAACAAAATATTCACGTAATGATGCCTCAACAGAGAATATCTGATTTTCAATTGCATCAATGAATAGGCTATGTCTTTCCAGCTTAGTAGCATCGCCATGTTGTCCATAGCTCAACCGAACAGCCTTCTCAAATTCTTCCAACTAAACTTGCATCCACAGTTGACATGCATAAGTATTAATGCAAAAGAGAGTTCAAAGACTAAGGAATTGGAGGAGAAAACCAGAGTTTGTCAAACAGAATAATAAAAATTAAGAAACAAAAAATGTTGAATACGAGAGAGAGCATATAAACCTAGGAAAAATAAGTTTGTGTCATAGGTCAACGAACGAGGTAGGAATGTCTTAGATGCTCTACTTTGAAAACACAAATACGTCAGAAATAAAATTGGAAGTAATTAAGTAGAGAATATTAATCACCTGCCATTTGGCTGTTCCCAAAGCAGTTCGCAACTCCCTGGTGAATTCATCCAAATCATATACCATTACCCTTGCTCTTCTCTCTCTTAACCATGTTCTATATGTGGACTCCAATCTGACATTTAGATAGAAGAAGCATGCGAGAAATGAAAACCATGAAATTTTGATCTTAACGGTAAAGAAAATGCATTTAACATAACTATGATATAGTTATGTCTAACAAAGTGATATCCAAAGAAAAGGACAACCAGCATTAGACTGAACTTATCAAGAAAAACGTTAAAAGGGGCGTGGCAAAATAAAATATAAAATCCAAAAGCACAGATAGAGATGAAGCTATTAGTACTAATTATTATTTGAGCTGGAGTAGGTGGTGAGATTTATATATATTGGAGGAACCTTCAGACAAATGATAGAATACACAGAAGCCCAAAAAAGTCCAACCAAAAGTGGGGATTATGAAAAAGAACCCCTAATAATCAAAGGATAATTATTAAACAAATTTGAATCTCCAAAGTCCAAATATTATCCCACGACTTATCAAGCCCTACAAATGTCCTCCTATCCCTTTCCATACAAACAAACCGCAGTATGGCAAAGAAGTTAGCCTGCCGAAGAACACAGCCTTGACCTTGAAAAAGGAGGACTCTCAACAAATTCCTCCATTTCCCAGATCTTAATCTTCGAACTGCATACAAACTAAAACTCTGCCATAAACGACTCTAAACTCTCCATGAGAAAGGGCATACCACAAAACATGATTCAAATTCTCTGTCCTGCACCGGTGAAACGCACCAATGCCGGCCTGAAACACGAGAGAAGGTTCTTAGCAAAACTTCAATGGCGTTAATCCTTTTCAAAGCCACTAGCCAAGCAAAAAACCGGACTATCTGTTCGCTTTGTAGGAGTGCATCATTTCATCGGCTAACGACATCAAATATGACAGTTCCAAGATGTAACACATCACGGGAAACAACTCGAACTAGTCTGCAGTGTATCCAATTGCTTAACCATCCTCCCCCTCCAACGTTTTCATCTGATGAAATATCTAATCAAATTATCAATTATTCCAAATTCATTTGAAATCTTCTTTCCCCTTTCCGCTTCCCTTCTTCACTCCCTCAACAACTTAACAAACAAAGATTCCAAGGTATAATAAAAAACCAATAAAATCAACACCAAAGCAGCGCCCCAAAAAGGAAACCGCGTGTAGGAGGTCACAGTTTGAAGAACTCTAAGAACAAAATCCAGGAAACCGAAGAAAGATATGGTGGAACGCGTAATTTAAAAGTCAAGACCATTAATAAATTGACGACGTCGTCGAAAATAAGGAACACACAATTTCCGGAATCAAATATCATATCCACGTGATAGCAACGCAAAAAATGGAGAATTTCTCGCACACAAAAGCAAATTGCAGAAAGGAAAATTACATGTCAGCTGATTCTTGCACCTCCTCGGCGGCAGAAAAGAAAGCATCCTTCTGCCACAGATCAAAACTGCGCGCAACCAACATCGCAAACCGCGGTACTAATCACTCAAAAAGAAACAATATACGACGATAACACGACAAGATCGTAGCTCGTTCGAGGCACTCAATCGACCAATCAGCAATTCAAAATTTCCAGGGATGCGTATATCGCAGCGCTCGAAACGAATGAGAATACGAGGGAAAAGAAGAAGCAAATCGTATTCTTCACTCTCTTTCTCTCCCTCTGCTAAATAAAATAAGCAGAGATTTGAGAAAGAGAGAGACGTAAACGCGATTCCCTTCCCCCTTTCACCTTCCTTCGCTTTTCTTTCCCTTCTTCCCTTTCCTTCCACCTTATTTGCAGAAGTTGCAAGTTTACATCCGCTGCATTTTGTCACACCACTATTCCTCCACCTTCCATGACGTGGAAGCTTCCAATTGGTCACAGTTCGGTGATCTACTGGTGACCGCTTGATCGACTCGGTGCGTAAAAGTCCAAATCCATCTGTAAAATGAAACATCAAACATGGCGTCGGTTGGTGATGGTGGAGAGAAAATACGACAAGAAAGAGTGACCTGCCCTATCCGTTCGGGCAGTTTCTGCCCCGGTCACCTTTTCCTCATTGACCGACCCACCGAAAATAAGCTGGGCCCACTAACCACCTATATTATTTTCAATTAATTTTCCTTATCAGGTCAATAAAGTATTGAGATTTTCTTTATTGTGTGACTAATTTTTATTTCATGGACTATGGGTTCGGTAATGAGTCAGCTACGTAATTGTTTATTTCAAACATAAGCAAATTAAAATTTTTAAAAAGGAAGAACAAAAAAAGTCAGGACTGACTCGTAAAATAATTAAATAATGAATATCATTAATATATTTTATATGGAATTGAAAAATAATATATTTGACAAAAGGTAGAGGTTTTCATTTTGTTTTCTTGTTTTTTTTTTTTTAATGTTTATTCAACGTCAACTTTTCTCCAACCATCTCATTCCTTCTGAGATTTACTGCTTACCCTTGGATTTATTTTCAAATACTAAAGATCCCTATCATTTACCTTTATTTTATCAAAATAATAATAATAATAATAATAATAATAATGTATGCTATAATTTTTTACCGATTTTTTCCCCTCATCCCACACATATTATCAACTGATTGTTAGGTGCAATGTTTAAATATAATATCCACAGAAATTTGTGTCATTATAATTTTGATGTTGATGTTTGAATAATTTTAATTCATGCAGTAATAAAAATATAATTCATTCAATTTGTTCACTTTACATGCATTATTGAATTATAATTCATGATTGATAAAAATTTTAAAAAAAATCAAATTCTTTGATCAGATTTTTGTTTTATTCTTTTATCATATATTTTTTTTAACAGTATGTATAAAATATATAAAGCTTTTAATTCAAATAAAAGATTAGTAGTTTGTAGATTTAAATAATTTTTTTTTTTAAATCTATATTATTATGCACATAGTCTCA
>JAOANK020000022.1:9267109-9290358 GCA_026257165.2 Telfairia occidentalis | reverse complement strand
GGTTGTGATAAAAAATACATCTTATAATTGTTATTTAAAATTATTTAACTTTAAAATATGTATTTGATTAAAGATGTGAGTTATAATTTGATTGTTTGAAAATGTCTCACAAGTAGCATAATCCATACTATTTTTGTTTGGATTTAAAATGATTTTGAATTAAGCTATTAATAAATTTATAAAACTTATAATTTTATATTATTGTCGGTTGGGTTGGGTTGAGTTGGTTCAATATAGTGAACTCAAAAGACCAAACCAACTATCAGGAAAAAATGAACTCAATCTAACCAAAATTAATTTTCAACTCAACTCAAATCACATGGGTTGAATTGGGTTGCTTAGATTTTTTGAATTGTCAGTTATTTTTAACAGCCCTAATTGCATATATTACATTTATAACTTCGGATCTCATTTATACATAAAACCTATTTATAAGTAAATATTTTCGTTATACCATTTGACATTATAGAAGACACCTAGAATATAAAACTTGATTTTACATCTTTTTTTTTTTTTTTTACTAAAGAATCATTTCAGCGTCACAGTTTGTTTTTGTGCTACACTTTCTCATCAAGATTCTCAACTTTATGGTGGAGGTCGGAAGGTTAAACAATCAAAACAATTAATCTTTATTTGGAAGCATCTCATTTCTTTTTCTATAAACATATATAATTTCTTCCTAACAAATAACCCTAATAATAACAATCAAGTTGCTATTTTAATTTACTTTCAAATATATATATCATATATGATTCCGTTTCTCTGCATAAAAACAATTCTCATTTCTTTTCAGCTGAAATAGTAAAAAGCCATTTAAAAAGTTAAATTATAAATTAATTGATCCTATATGGTTTGGACAAAATTTGAATTTGGTCCCAATGGTTTTAAAAGATTCAATTCAGTCCTTATAATTTGGACTTATTGTCAATTTAGACCATATTGTAGAAGAAATTAACACAAAATAAAATAGATCACGATCTCTTAAAAGAAAGAAACTTTTGTTGAGAAAGTACAAAAATAGACACAGAAAGTTCTCTCACACTCACGTCTCACTCTCTTACTCACTTTTCTCCCTTTCCTCGCTTTCTTACTCACTTCTCTTTCTTGGTTCACTTACGGAAACACCACTCAATAATAGGCAACCTATCATTTGAGCCCAAATGAAAAGATATTTCTAGGCCTCTCTAGAATGAAGTATCCTATATACTTTTTAAATGAAATTTTCCTTATCCAAAATGATCCTAAAAAGAAAGCCTAGATAATTCTAGACTGTTTTTCATATATCTATGTACAATTTTCAAGAAAAGTCTAGAAACACTTACATTCAAGGTGAGATATAGAGAAATTCTAAAAAAAAAACTTCTAGATAGTTAGTGTTGTATTTTACCACATATGATTTGAATTTAGTTTCAAAAGTAATTTCAATTTGATGCCTATAGTTTATTCAAAATTCAGCCCGTCTTAATATCATATTGACATTTTTCTTTCACTCAACATTTTCTTATTTGGATTAGTATGTTAGTTTAATATATTAAGCATGGTAAAGAATAAAAAAAAATAAATAGATTTTTTTAGTAGGTAAAAGATAATTTTAGGAATGACTTGTGAAATTTAACCAAACTATAAAGATCAAATTAATGCTAAATCCAAATCATTACAAGGACCAAATTCAAACTATGAGGACAAAAATTATAGGAATCAAATTAGAATTAAAATTAAGCTTCTTTAACCGATTTAAAATGGTAAAAATTAAAAAAAAAAAAGATATTGTGTCTAAATCAAATGAAATGAACTCATTCGTTTTACCAACCACATTATAACCATCTGCTATCTGCCTATGCTTCTCATCTCAAATCACACACTTCAACCAAACCAAAAAATTAATCGACTTCTCACCTTATCCTCTATCTCGCACTTGTACTTTTGCAACAACCAAACCACCAATGGCGGTGGCGCCGGAATTCATATTCCGGTCAAAACTCCCGGACATAAACATCCCCACCCACCTCCCCTTGCACACATATTGCTTCGAAAAGATATCTGAATTCAGAGAGCGTCCATGTTTAATCAACGCCGCCACCGGCGACACCTACACCTTCGGGGAAGTCCATGTAAAGGCACGCAGAGTCGCGGCGGGGCTTCACAAGCTGGGCATCAGAAAAGGCCACGTCATCATGCTTGTCCTCCAAAACAGCCCCCAGTTCGTGTTGGCGTTCCTGGGCGCCTCGTATGTCGGCGCCGCCTCCACGATGGCGAACCCTTTCTTCACGGCGTCGGAGATCGCGAAACAAGCCGCCTCCGCCGGAGCCAAGCTGATCATAACCCAAGCGGCGTTCGCGGATAAGGTGAAAAACCTCCGTCACGGTGACGGACAGGAGGTGATGAAAGTCGTGTACATTGACCCCCCACCGCCACCGGAGGGAGGAATTGATTTCACATTGCTGACTCAGACGGAGGAGGAGGAAATGCCGGAAGTGAAGGTTAGTCCGGACGACGTCGTAGCGCTACCGTATTCGTCTGGAACGACGGGACTTCCAAAAGGAGTTATGTTGAGTCATAAGGGATTGGTGACGAGCGTGGCGCAGCAAGTGGACGGTGAAAATCCGCACCTGCACATGCGAAGCGACGACGTCGTTCTGTGCGTGCTTCCTTTGTTTCACATATATTCCCTGAACTCGGTGATGATGTGTTCGTTGCGGGTTGGAGCTGCGATATTGATAATGCAGAAGTTCGAGATTCATTCTGTTTTAGAGTTTGTGGAGAAGTATAAGGTGACGATTGCGCCGTTTGTGCCTCCAATTGTTTTGGCAATTGCCAAGAGCCCGTCTGTGGACAATGCCGACATGTCGTCCTTACGAATGGTGCTGTCTGGAGCCGCACCTTTGGGGAAAGATCTGGAAGATGCCGTGAGGGCCAAGCTTCCGCATGCCATTCTCGGACAGGTATGGTAATACCCATTTTTTTATATCAATATAATCTATATTATTATATGATAATTAAGTTTAATTAATTAATTAATAACAGGGATATGGAATGACGGAGTCGGGGTCGGTGTTGACGATGTCGCTGGCATTTGCAAAGGAGAAATTCGAGATAAAATCGGGTGCTTGCGGGACGGTGATGAGAAATTCAGAGATGAAGATCGTAAACCCTCAAACCGGTGCTTCTCTTCCAAGAAATCAACCTGGAGAGATTTGCATCAGAAGCCTTCAAATGATGAAAGGTACTTGTTCAAATATATACATTAAATTATTGCAAATTAATTTAAACTACAGTGGTTAAATTATAAAATTATTAACTTTGTGGATTACATGGCTACTTCAGTCGAAACACAGGCGAAATGTGTTTTCTTGACTGAACTTTCATTTTGGCCTTTCAAATATTTGTTCTAATTTTTAATATAAATTCATGTTTAATTATTGTTATAAATATGATGAACTAGACCTTACCTATCGTATCTAGTAATAAATTATGTCACACATTAGGTTGACATATTGTAATCACTTTGCACACAGTTTAGCTAAAAATTGTTGATCTAATATACCTAAGAAATTCTATTACTTATTAAATGTACGGCCTTAATTAATTGAGTTATATTGTTGGTTAGATTGATAACTTCAAATCCTAAAGTATATCCAACAAATGTGATGGAAAAATTTCAACTTCCAACCTAAAAAAGAAAAAAAAAAGTACGGCGTCTTAAAATGTCTTAAATGCTGAAATATTTGGAAATTGTTATGGTGCTAACAATATATTTCACATGGAGCCAAGGGTTTAATTAATGAATTACATTTAATGGTGGGATGGGTAAGCTGATGTCACTAATGAATGCCGCCTAGCCATCCCAAATTACACCAACGCAGAGACGTCATTTGATTTGTTTAGAAGCATCAATTTGGGCCAAGCCCACACCGTTGGGCCTGATGGGCTCATTGCCAAATAAAGTCCGAGAAAATCGCTGGAGTCCATTAGTGAGTTTATGCCATGCGTCAAGGTTTGGTTGGTTGAACAGGGTATCTCAACGACGAAGAGGCTACGAAGGGTATAATCGACGAACGCGGATGGCTGCACACCGGCGACATAGGTTACGTCGACGACGACGACGAGGTCTTCATCGTCGATCGTCTGAAGGAACTGATCAAATACAAAGGCTTCCAAGTGCCGCCGGCGGAGCTCGAAGCCTTGCTGATTTCCCACTGCCACATTGCCGACGCTGCCGTCATACCGTACGTGCGCCTTCTCGATTCGATTCTTCACCCGTCCTGTTTTCAATTCGTTGTGCTGCGTTTTTTACTCATTTTGCCACATTGCAGTATGAAAGATGAAGTTGCCGGCGAAGTTCCGGTTGCATTCATCGTCCGATCCGACGGTTCCGACATCACCGAGGATGAAATTAAGCAATACATCTCCAAGCAGGTAAACCTTCAAATTTGGCCTTAATTTAAAGCTTTCAAGGTTGATATGTTATTAGGTTTACTGATTGGTGTAGATTTTAACATCGACTTCACCGAAAAATTAGGTAAACCTCCTAATAATTGATAACTCGTTGTAGGCCACCGCCCTTTCGATTACCTTCCTGTAATTAGTTGATGGTGATATTATTAGTTCAGTACTAAACTTCAAAAGGTTTTTTATTTTTTATTCTTTTAGTTCAACATGGGCAGGGAAATTCAAATCCATCATCGCTTGGTCAGAAATATATATCTTTAATCAGTTGAACTATGTTTGATTGCGAAACTCGAAAAGCTTTGCTCTGAAATCAAAATTTACCAAATAGTGAATATGACACATATAAGAGCTTCCGATGGAGTATGATAGAGACTTATGAAACATAAAATTGAAGCCTTCAGACATTTATTATAAATTTTTTAGAGTTTCAAATAGACATAATCATATAAGTTTCATGTACTTCACTGTTAAAAACTTTTGAAAGTTCAGTGAGTAGATTAGACCTGAAAATTTAAGAAGTAAATTTATAATTTAACCTTAATTAAAAATTTGATACATGCATTAATAATTTATAATTACTGGAGGGTGTGGGATGCAGGTTGTGTTTTATAAGAGGATCAATCGTGTTTTCTTCGTGGATTCCATCCCTAAAAGCCCTTCTGGAAAAATCTTGCGGAGACAACTTAGAGCCTTGCTCGCTGCCAGTATTTCGAATTAGACCCCAAATCACTCGACTCTCTCTCAAATGTGTGTGTGTAAAATAGAGAGGAGGTTCTTCTTTGTGGATTATGTTTTTATAAAACTCTGTTCAAAGCTTGCAAGGAAACCGCTCTGTAGTATACATGCAGCTGGTTTTCAAACTTTATGTATAAAATCATCGGCAGTTTATGAAAAACTCTGTAGTAATCAGCTGGTTTTCAAACTTTTATCCAAGTTTTTTCATTTTTGTTATTAAGATTCCAAGTTTACATGACAATACCAATTGAAAGTTTTGATGGACAAATGAAAGGTGGAGCCGCAGAGATTGCAAAACAATAGTTACACTTTATAAATATCTCCAGATCCAATAGCACGAGAACCTGCTTAGTGACAGATAGGAGAGCATTTCCTTTTCCAGAAGCTTGTCCAATGTTTAAGTCCACTAGAAGTCACATCGTAGTGGACCAAATGTAAGAAATGAATGGAATCACTTGTTAACATTGTTTCTTATATTGTATGATTGAAGTCTCATAAACATTACTGCAAAACAAGAGTTCAATAATCACACACGTATAATAAGATATATATCTATATATCTTGATTTAGAGTGTAAAGTGACTGTCCAAAATGAGTAAAAGTAATATATCTTTCATCCTAACCACTCCTTTTCTAGTGCCGTGCCGCCAAATGCAGCAAAATACTGTAAAATCATTTACTTGTATAGTTCATAAAGCTGCCCAGTTTTGATTTTGAAGTGGAAGCACTTCACCCCTTTAGATCTTTCCTGACCAAAACCCTCCTGTTCTCTGATTGCCCAATGGAAATGGTGCATCTGCTTACAATATTTCATTGCAGAGCTAATTGCGCCCCATCATATCAGTACACAGTGCTGTTTTGAGAATATCCAATAACGTTTTTATGAACAATCAGTATTTACATCTTCAAACAAGTTAATGCTGTTGTTCATTTTTCTTTTTCTCCCCACGTCACCCGCACCCGCCTCTCCCTTCATTTTTATTTTTTAATTTTTTATATATAGAAACCTAAATGCTAAAGGAGCCATCAAATTTCACCCTATTTGGTAGAAGTACAGAGGACCACAAGTTTATAAATGAGCGTGAAAATCACAAGTTTATCAGTAAGTATAAATTTTTTATCTAGTATGAGATGCGTTGGGGAGAGTTTAAAGAAAATCCTTTTAGACGAGGCCTAGAAGAAGCATTGAATACTACTTACTAGTAAAATTTTAGACATTAAATGTTTTTGTAATTAAAGAATGAGCATGTTCAAGGATCATGGAAATATATCGATACAATTGAGAAGAACTATAGATGAAACTTTATCACGGTTTTTCTTTCTCTGAGTGGCCATCTTTATATTTGGATTGATGCATTAACCTGAAGTAGTTGTAATTGTAACTGTACATTTATCAACTTATGTTGTGATGGTGGGATGTGGTTGAACTGAGAGATAAGTGCAGAGAAATAGAATACACAACTAATCTACAAGGGGGGATCTCTATCCAAAACACAAGAGACGCACAGAACCTTATCCCTTCCCAACGTGTGGATGGTAAGGTGTAATAGTTTCCCCTTTTGGGTGCCTTCCAGGAGAGGTAGAAATGGTAGTCTCTGTTCCCATTATACTGTATGCATGAATGACTTTGGTACCTCGTTTATGATCATGACCTTTGCCTTCTGGGAATTTGTGTGTATGAGAAGAGAACCAGAATTTATCCTTTAAGATTTCAATTGCCCACTTACATGAACTGAGCTGTGAGTGGTGGAAACTCAGCATCCAAAAGCCGACGTGTCTGTTTCTAGTGTCAATTCGTGTTGCTTTTTTTGTCTGCCACAGTTGAACTCCCGAGACCTTTTTCGCCCACCATAGCTTTTGTCGTCACCTGTTTTCTTCTTTTAGCATCAGTTCACATCCGCAGCACATGAAAAGTGAAAAGAAAAAAAAGGCGACTCTCCCGCGACCTGCTCATTGGTTGCTTCATAAAATGATGAGACTAAAACTTAACACGGCCTATCACCCATCTTTTCTTTTCATACTTTCACCGCCGTTTTTATCTTTTTCCTTCTGCCTTTACCCAACCGACGACGTCTATTCTACATCTCAGCTTTCTTGATTTTCAAATTTTGTTCGGCCGCTTTGTCATGTAGAATTAGGTTTTGGACATGGTACTCTTAATAAGACTACTCAGCCACTAACAATCAAGCAATTAACAGAAACATTTTCACAAACCTTCATGCAAAAACTTCTCATTTTACTGCTTTAGAATCTGTAGTTTTCTTTTTTCGGTTTTGGGGGTTAAAATGATGGATATTGCAATTGTGATACAAGCTGTTTAGGTGGAGTTTTGTTTCAGATAGGACAAGGGAGGATGTGGAAGGATGAGTTCCACACAGTAACACAACATGGTCCTAGAAGGGGATGGAAAAGTGGTGTGTTTGAAACTTTGAAAGCACATGGAATGGCAAGATGGGGAAGTACTTTTCTCCGGGGGTGGGGGTGGGGAGGTGAATCTTTGGTTATGATGAGCACACGGGGGAAGATCACTCTTTGCATGGGCCATGCAGGCGCAGATATGGGTGAGTTGCAAGCAGCAGGAATATAATATAATTGTGCTTTACTTGTTTCAAACAAAAAGAGCATCATTTTGCTTTTAATGCCGCCAAACCATCCAATCCACTCACTTTCGTTAATGGGATCCCAATTGGTACCTTACAACCTCAAAAGGTTGGAGAAAGTGGTAGCATGTTAAGGGGAGAGTCTTTGGACGGGGGACCCTATTCTACTCCTCTCTCTCTCTCTCTCTCTAAAGAGAATCCTAACAACATTGCGATAACCATGGAAAAGAAAAAGTTGGGATTAAACTTTGAGATGACACTTCATAATCAGTCAGCCAAGCTTTTGAATTTTCAACACCCATTTTCCATCAGCACCAATAAAATGTAATTAGAGATATCCCTGCAAGAGAAGAGGGGAAGTATTTGAGTGCCACAGTTGTAAGTTAAGAAAAACTACAGTGAAAACTTCCAGATGATGATAACTACAGGACAATTTTGGAGTCTCAGTGTAAAGATGAAACCAACTGTACTCATACGTCATAATGATTGAGGTCCCGTATGTCAATTTACAAACCTCTTTTTTTTTTACTCATTAAAGCAAAAACCACAAACTACGAACATGTCCACTACCCTTCTCTCTCAGTTTCCTCTGTTAATTACTGTGTACATATGATCTCAACTTTGCATTTTCCCCATGTGATAGCTCCTATTTTTTCCCTTTTCTACGCACACATGACACAACATCTCAGGTTAATGTGCTTTCTGCTAGTTAATAAATTAATGGCTTTTCAGTAAATAATCATACACACACACTCTCTCTCTCTAGGTCTGGAAAATTGGCATAGGTCTTCCTTTACATTCATATGGCCATGGTTTTTTGTTCTCTCTTTCTCTAGTGCAATGGAGCGATTACTTTTTGAAAGAAAAAGGAAACTCAGGTCTTATTGAAACTTTCTATTTAAAAAACCCATTTTTATAAGCATATATATAACTGCTTGCACAGCCTGCAAAACCAAGCACTGAAGATGGGGTAAGTTAAATGAACCACAAAGAAGCTTCATTTCACTTTCTCCCGAATAAAAGTTTCAAAGAGTGAGATGGGTAGAGAACCCCCCCCATTTCTTTAATCATCAAAATAGAATGCCGAGAAGGTGTCTAAAAATTGAATCTTTTAGACTGAATTGAAATTGAGTGACCCGGATCATTGTACTTTGACTAAGCCATTTTAATTTAGAAGAAAGGACGCATTCCATGTATTTATTATCTGAACCCAATTAAGACTAGAGAATGTACGAGGAAAAAGTACATAACGCATATATAATTCTACATCATATCTTTGAATTTGATTTGTGCAGAATGGGTTGGCTGCTCAAAGTACAAGATCAAGCAGATTTCAGTAACTCAATTAGGGGCACTGAAGAAGGGAATTAGTGTTCCATTTGCAGGGTGGAGACCCAACTGACGAAGAATTAAACACGGTGGTCTCTGATTCAAAGACAGTACCGCAAACACCGCCAAAGCTGCGAGATTATGATCCCCCAATCATTGTCTAAAAACACATTTAATTATTTGTGGTTGTCGCCGATGGATCAAATTACTATGTTATCTGTCTGAAATAAACAGAGTTGATTTAATTGCGTCAGACATTCATTAGTTTATAGAATTTTTTTGAGTAAAAGCCATGTGCTACTGCTTGGTTCAGTTTTTTTTATTGAAAATCATTCAGATGGGTGAAATGATTTGAAAATTTAGAAGTCATGTGGGGGGTGAAGTAGAAGAAGGTGAAAATGTTAGCAGCCATTGCCATTGGTGGCTAAGTTGTCTTGTCTGGTAGTTGATGCATAAACTTTTGGGTCCTACGCCTCATTACATCATTGACGAGATGGAAAGATCCCTTAAACACTTTCTGGGGATATGGCATCGATGTATGCTGGGTTGGGTCTCATCACTTTTTTAAATAAATCAATCAAATATGTTATTATTATTATATTATATGGTCATTTTTTTTATTAAAAAAATTAAATTCATAGCTACATCAAGTTCCAAGAGTGAATTTCTATTATTCACTTTTTAAAGCATATAACGTGGGACTTAGTAATACGCTTTATGGATTTTCTTTTAGTTCGATAATAATGGGTCGGGAGAACAAACTGTCGCTCTTTGTAAAGATAATAGATATCTTATTCATTAAATTATGTTTGGATTGATGGATTTTATCGTTAATAGATAGGATTTAATGGTTATAGAAAATTATTATGGATACAACTTTAATTTGTAAAACTATTCTAGGTATGACGTGATATTTTTGTTTTGTAACTTTTGTTTGTTTCATATTTGCATCACTAGATTGTATCTAAATATTGTATTTGAAATACCAACATAAATATAACTCAACGGTACTAAAAACATCACTTCTATCCTATCCTACTATTGTTGTAATATATTTTTTAAAAAGTTATCGTACTCCAATTAAAGTTGAAATTAAAGCTTTAGAATGATTATATGGCTGTTTTAGCATAAAATGAAATAATCACGGATGTTCGACTATTCCTTTTTAATATCTGAGACGACAAAAGTTTCATTTTGATAAAATCGTTTTAAGTCTTTAATTTTCTTTGTTCTCAAATAATGTAAAACTTGAGTAAAGAATCTTGGAACAAAATTTAATTAATGGATGAAAGTAGTAAAGTTTGGAGAGAGCCACTAATGTTAAATTTAAATGCGATTAGTTTCAATTTATAGCATCTAAAATTTGGAAAAAGGAATAAAATGAAGAGTATTCAAATCAAATGAAACCAAACCACCCAAGTTACCAAAAAAACTAAATTAGTTCCGTTTCTTAAAAAATGTATAGGTCCCTAAATGCTTAGTGGTTGCTAATCAATTCCAAAGTACAAATTTAATATGTGGTTAATTGGAAAACGTACTTCATTAGTCTGCTGATCATGAAGATTATTGAAGTCCTCTCTCTCCTCTCTCTCTCTCTCTCTCTCTCTCTCTCTCTCTCTCTCTCTCTCTCTCTATATATATATATATATATATATATATATCCACGTGGCACAATGTTGGCAGTGGCCCTAATCTGTAGTTGAATTAATCAATACTATGGGGGAGGCCGGTTCATTGAACCATAGGACAAAAATTTAGGTTCGAATAAAGATAATATTGAATTATTTGATAAAACAAAGTGAAAAGAGGCAGTAATGTGTAATGATGTTGCATGTTTGGTCTAGTCAAGTTGGTTTATCTTGTCAATCATTTATTACTTAAATTAGAAGTTGGATTGACAATTTGTAATCTCTCAAACCCTTGATGATAAGGGAGAGAAAATGTATGTTTTTAACAAATTTGTAGACTGATTTTACTGTGATTTGACCATTTAATTAGTTACCCACATTCTCTACTTTAACATCAAATTAGCTTGAGAGATCATAATTTTGCTTCCTATGGGTTAAAGTTAATTTATTTAACTTAAAAAATTACAAATTTTAGTCTTAGTTTTCAATTTGGCCGCTATTCTTTAAAAAGTACTTTTTTTTTTTATTGTTGTTCTCGATACTTTAACTAAAGCTTACTAAAAGCTGGTAGACAAAACAAAAGTAATTGAAGAAATGTAAAATAAACAAGTTTATATATATATATATATATTAGAAAATCACTTCAAAATTACTGATCTTTACGTTAGGAATAAATGGGCAAAAATGAAAGAGGCTATTATAATTATAAGAGTTTAAATGTAAAATAATAGAGGAAAAATTCGTTTGGAGATGATCATATTATGTTATACCTAAATACAGAGTTGGGTGTGTTTGTTTATAACATTTTGGCGATACATGTGGGGGTTAGGGGAAAGTGGAAAAGGAATGGAAGTAACCATTTTTCTTTTTTAAAATTATTAAATATTTAAATTTGTTTTTGGGAGTGGAGGGTTTAATAGTTTGTTAAAATTTTTGTAGACCGACAATGAATTTGAGTGCTGCCATTAGCGGAGCCGACAACCCTTGGATTCCCAGGGATTCTTTCCAACCCTCCTCTGTCTGATCTCTCTCCTAGCTAATTCCAAAAAAGCCCATCCATTATTTATTTATTTATTTTAAATTTTAATTGCACAATGATCCTGTTATGGCATTCCCATTATAATTCCATCACCAAATTCTCCATTTCCCTCCACAAAACTAATTTAACTCTCTTCCCCAATTTTCTGTGTTTGAAAAAACTGTGATGGAGTTTAAACAGCATGAAGAAGAACTGAACCTGGAGCTGGTTCTTGAACCGTCTTCAACATCATCGGGGTTCTCAATATGTGATGGTATGAGCAGTAGTAGTCCAAATTGTTGTAGTATAAGTAACGATCATCAGCCAAGGGTATTCTCATGCAATTACTGCAAGAGGAAATTTTATAGCTCACAGGCGTTGGGAGGCCATCAGAATGCTCACAAGCTTGAGAGGACTTTGGCCAAAAAGAGCAGAGAGTTAAGGGCATTCCGATCAGCAGCTGATGATGACAACAACAACAACAACGGCGGTGGTCACGTAATGATGAATAATAATTCAATTTCAAACCACTTTTTGAAGAAAGTTGAGACCTTTACACCACCATCTCTATTTGCCCCTCATCTTTCTGCTGGTGTGGAGAGAGAAATAAGGCCTTACCCACCTGAAACTCATCATCAAGCTGATGATTTTCCCCATCTTGACTTGTCCTTACGGCTGTGATAATTTTAATGGAGACAGTGATGGATCGAGAGAGCGTTATTTATTTATAATTCCATTTGTTTTCCAAGTATGTGATATATTAGATCGTGGGTTTCATCTTGCTTTGGCTAAAAACCAACCCCCCAAGTACAAATTGCACGACATCGTTTCCTGCTTTTTTTTTTTTTTTCTCTCCATGTTCTTTATCTTTCTATTTCGAACTTATATTTGCAGATTGGATTAACTTTTTGAGTTCAACAATGGTGTGGTTGGAAGATAAAAAAATTATATATTAACATTTACAATGATAATTATTAAGTTATACTTGGATAATCTGACAGATTGGGTTAATTATATTAATACTATCTAGCTCTCCTTTTAACGTGGCTATGCTTTTCAAACTTAATTAAATTAAAGATGCTCCTATATATAGTTTCATGTTTTTTTTTTATGCCTAATTTTCACTGCATGCATGCATTACTATCAAGGGTTGATCAACGATTAAGTGTAAAATGGCTTGTTTGATAAAAAAAATATATGTTTATTGAAGGATGTAAATGGTAATTCAATATCTAAACACGTTTATGGATGTTTCTTCTATTTATTCTTCTTACCATACAAATTATGAAATGTCTTAAAGTTTTGAGCCTTCGAATTTCAGAACTTGGATATTTGCTTTTCATTTACAAATCAAATCCATATATTAACAAAAAAATTAAATAATCTTTTTTTTTTTTTTCATTATAGAACGTTTTTCCATTAGATTAAGGTTTCTGTTTGTTCCATATTTATACTTGAGAAAAATGAAATGCACCACAATTGTTTTCTCTATAATTGGAAGAGGAAAAAAAATGTTATAACATATCTATTTTTTTCCTCCCAAATAATCTCTCGGAAAATTTGATTGGGAGTTTTAATTAATATTTTTTTTCTTCCCCACTCGATGCCATCCTCCTCCTCAGGCTCAATAATCTTTGCTTTTTCAGAAATCTCCATTTAAATAAAGTGAAAGAGATATAATAATATGAGAACTATATATATATATGCTTCTAATTTACCCTCACGAGTTGTTCATGCTTCAATTACATAAGAACATTAATGCTACTTCCTACAAAAATGAAGTCAAGATTAAATGAGGAACATTGAGTTTGTCGGTAGATTTATAGATATATGTTCACTAAATACATGGTCGTTGAATGTAAATTTAAAGGGCGTTAACTATGAAACAATGGAAAAACGGCTACATGGGGCATAGATTTGAAACTCTATATAAAGTTTTGAACAAAAATCACACCATATTATAGTCAATTGCAATGTCAAAGCTCCAACTTCTTCAAGTTCGCTTTTTTAATATGGTTTCAACTTTCCAGTTCTGAAACTTTATCTCACAATCAACAAATAAAAGTGAAAAACAGTGGGAAGAAAAGAAAAAGGTATAAAGTAGATGATGTGGGAGTGTTGTAATTTGTTGAAAAGAAACTCACTTTCGCGAACCAAAAACTTCCCAATTCCCCAAGCTTAAGAAATTGGACCCAGAAAAATGAAAGAATTCAGTTGATTGGAGCTAACAAAAAGCCAGTTCAATTTTGCACGTAAATTAATAATTATAGCAAGGGAGGGACCCAAACTTTCCATTTTAGAGATGCCCGATGTTGCTACCAAGCCATTAAAAAGCCCCTTCTCCCAAGCTACATTTTCTTCAAGCTTGTCAAAATCTTTAAGTGTAGTTTTCGAACACTTCAATTATTGAAACCACTTCAACAATTCGTATGTCGTTTTGTTTCGTTGTGGTAATCGCGATCTAAGTTTACTACTCTTATTTTTTCAAACCCATCTAATGACAATTTTTTTTAACTTTCATTTTTACAATCCTTAGCTCTAAAGTCTCAATAACTTTCTTCTTAGGATAAGTTTTCATTTTCATTTCAATGAAAGATCCTTGAAAAAAAAAAAAAAAAACTTTGTTATTTAAGATGGTAGTGCAGGGCTGAACCATGGATCCACACTAAATAATTATAAATGTGGGTCAGGTAGAAGCCCAACCTTTCTCAAGCCATTGGGCTTTATAATATCCTATACATTGTAAGTCAATAATCATTTAACTCTAAGTTTTTGGATATAAATATAACGAATAATAATAATCTCACAACTGTGTGTACATTTATTTTAAGGTAGTTATTTACAGGTTTTCTTAAATAAGAAATTTCCCAATTAGAAATGAGTTAGAAAACCTTTTGGACACATAAATGCATAGAAGAGTTACATTTTTTATGCCTTTAGTTCTATTTTTGCCCCATTAACCCACCAAGTGTGAACACAAACCCATTTCGGATCAGCTGTTTGTTTAATTTCATTTTTATGTAATCAAATTCAATATATATATATATATATATGAAAAACGACACCTATTTTCGTAACATGTATATGAAGAGAACTTATTTTCATTTGCTTATTCTTTAATTTTTTTCAAAATGTGTGTTAGATCGGAAGAAAGGTGTTCAAAATACATGGGGAAGAATGAGATTAATCCAACATAAACAAAAAATTTATTTATTTAATTGGATTAGTAGTACAAAAAAGTTAGACATACATGTGTTTATATATCCATATTTATATATAACAACGCCTAATTGTAGCTGAGACGATGGCATGGATTTAGAACTTTCTGAACGAACATTCTGCTTCTGCAGATCTTCAAAAGCCAACTTCAGAGAGAGGAATCAAATTTCTCAACATCATCAGAACTAAAAAGCCCCTTCACTGTGAATCTATACATCATCAATAAAAAAAATGTCAACTAATTGTTATAATGTAACAAAAAGAAAACCGTATATTCTAAGTTTAGAAAATTTACCTGTTTAAAAATTTCATTGAGGTCGTCATCCACCAAGCCGCCGTGGGAATTTCCCTTATTATCGAATTGCATTTGTGAACATTGTCCTGAAAAACACAATACGGAAATATGTGAATTACCTATTTAAAAGCTGTATCGATCACCATAAAATACGACTCATTTAGACCAAAATTAGTTAAATGTTTATAAAATTGTATTGGCACGTACCCGTAGTAGTAGTATTGTTAGGAAATGACCAGTTAACGGGTGCTGCTTCTTGTGGAATTGCACTGACATCAATGGGACAATTATTTCCAAAAGTTTGAGCAGCTGAATTCAAGCAATTACTTCCCAATGGATATTGGGTGTAATAGGGATCCGTGTTATTTGGAGAAAATGTTAAGAATTGGTCACAGGGTTTTAAAATGGACTGATTGGATGGAAAATTGAACCATTTGAATTGAGGCAGCGGATAGTAACCACTTGGATCAGTGGAATTGGGCAGATGGGAGTACTGAAATTGGGCATTTGTTAAAAGTTGAGGCCTCAAATTTGAAGCTTTGTTTCTTTGGTCGTTTATGGAATTATTGTAGATTGTTGATGCTAATTTGGTTGGATTATTCCTGACGTAGTAGTTTTTCTGGCCAACGAATTTTCCTACTCCCGTAATTGTCTTCTTCTTCCTCAGCCCATCTCTATGTTTCTGCAACCAATTTCAAATTGAGTGGGTCGTTATTATCAATTTTTTTAAAAAAATAAAATAAAATTGTTACCAAATTAATTAACGAGAGTAAGAAATTCGACAAACCTGGAGGTGACTTGCGACATTTTCTCGAGTCAATCGCGGTTCGTTCATGAGCTTCAATATGTTATTTGGGACTCTCTCTGAAACATTAAAGGAGAGAAAGAGAGAGAGACTTTAATATACATATAGAAATTATAAGAAGGCATTAAAGATACGAACTTTAAGGTATAAATTTCTCACCTTTTTCTCCCAGTTGCTCATAAGCTTCAACAAACTTGGCATGTAATTCCTTTGTCCAATTTACACGAGGCTTCTTCTTGGAAGACGAAGATGAAGCAACATTAGTACTGTCATAAGGATTTATGGCCTTATCACTCTCATCATCGTCCTTCCTATCTGAAACCCTAATTTCACTAGAATTGGGTCTATGATCATCATATTCTAGTAATAATTCATCCATAGTGATATTAGGGTTTGATATTTTTTTGCGATGTCTTTTCCGCAAAACGTGTTGCCAAATGTTCCTCAGTTCTGGTAACCTAACCGGCTTCAGTAAATACGCTTCGGCTCCTTCAATCACGCCCCTTTTCACCGTGTCCAATTCATCATTTGCCGAAACCACTGAAATTGGAATACTCATGAATTTAGGGTTTGAGAAATTTAATTAACTCTTTAATTAAAGTAATTAAATTTAATTAGAGGGTCTTAATTATTGAAGAACTTACTAACAACTGGAATGTCCATTTCGAGACCAATAACTTCAAGGAGCTTGAAGCCATCCATGTCTTGTCTCACAACATCGGTAATAACGATATCAAAAGATTCTTTCTCATCCTTTATTAGCCTTATTGCTTCAGCTGCTTCCATTGTGGAAGTTACTACACATTGAGGGAGAGAGAGAGAAAAAAAAAAACTTAAATTGGAACGAGCTCCATTACTTCACAAAACAACCGACGTCGAAATCAAAATTACACAGTACATTTAACTCGACTCAATTCGAGAGCTTTTTTTGTCCAGAAAATTACCAACCGACCTTTTTTTCTCTCCTATTCTTTCTTTCTATATGTAAACTCGAATTCTTGCCTTATTTCTTCTTTTAATTTGTTTCGGTGGTGTGTATTTGAGTTAATTAAGAATGTTGCTCCGACGGGCTGAGCTGAAGATGAATAGCACACGCAGGGCGTCGCCTGGCAGTTACTGCACATTAAGCAAAAAAAAAAAAAAAAGTGCCCAATTCGGTTTTTTTTTTTTTAAATTCATTTAGGATTTCAATCGAACTTCAAAATCATCGTACAAACCAAAAATTAGGGTTTACACAAAACCTTAAAAATTAGGGTTTGTTAACGATTTTGGGCGAAAGGACTTGAAAATCATACAAAAACATGGAACCGATCGATAATTGAGGGATGAAGAAAAGAGTAGCAAATTGATGAAGTAGAGTAGAAAAGTGAAGTACCTTTATATTGACACTTTAGAAGAAGCTGAACCAGATATTTGAGGCACACAATATTCGCATCGATTGCAAGGACTTTCAAACCAATAGGAAACTGATCATCATCTTCGCCCTTTTCTGGAATCGAAATCTCACTCAATCGATAATCCTTCTCTTCCATGATATTATAAGCCCTAAATTCGCTGCAGCAGATTGTTGGGATTTTTTTTCTTTCTTCTTCGCTTTTCTCTCACTTCAGTTTTATGAGGGAAAAAAAATATTGGGAAGCAAGGTAAATATAACAAGAGATCTGGCTTACAATGGGACAGAATAGGAAAATTTTGGTAAAGACTATGGTAAGAGATACTGGTGCTTAATGTAGGGAATTCGTCGTTCCCTAAGAAGAATATGGAAACGACCACAACGGGATTATTTGGTTGAAAAAGAACACGTGAGTGAGTCTCATATAAGGAAAAAGTGATCGGAAGAATCTAAAAAATATCAAAAATCTCCAATTGCATTAATTATGATCATTAATTCTAACGGCTTGCTGTGTTTTTTTTTTTTTTTAGTACAATTGTAATATTTATTTTTACATCAATTGTTTGGGATGATGTGAGTAAATTAAGGAAATATTCAATAATTAGAAGCCTAATATACACATTTTTTTTTTTTTTTGAGTTCAAATAAGTGAGATGAGGGATATTTGAACTCCTTGCCTTTTAAGAGAGGTTTATTTTGCGTAGTAGAACAAATCCGCAGGTTGAGAAAAGTAATACCATAAACAAATTATACTTTTCACATCCATTTTAATTTAATTTTAAAAAGGGAATGTCCATTTTAATTTAATTCTCATGTTTCAAACGGTTTTGTTAGAGTCGTAATCTTATAATTAAAAGAAAAATTAGTTTATGGTACAAAATTAACCAAAATTACAAAAATCGTACCCGTATTATTAATTATACTCTAAAGTATGGTTAATCTTAGCTTTTTTTTTTCGAAATTTTTTAATAAAAAATATTGACTTAAAACCATACTCAAATTTATTGACAAAACATAAAGTTCATACAGTACATCTATATCTATAAATAGCTTGTGATATGTGGTTTGTTTTGTTGTTTATTGAATAATGATCAGAAATGGGCAGGTGTATGATCAAAATGGATGAAAGTACAAAGATAAGAAAATTAAAAAGGAAAAAGGGTGGAGTTATAATGAATTTAACATTCGGGAGGAAGACCGTGAGGGAAACGGTTGGTGTCATTGCAGTAATCATAGAACATATAGTTGCGTTGAGCCCATTTCATTTTTCTTTGGCTTTCAAAATCAAGCGTCGAAGAGAGCCATGTGGGTGAAGTTGAAGAACAATTGGAGCTGGAATTTGAATCGAACCACACGCACCCATCGGCGCTTAAATTTTTGTACCACGCTCGGAACGGAGCTTTGGTCCAGTCCGTCTTCACGGCCCCACCTCTTGTGGCCCAGCTCTCCGCGTTCCACAAGCTCCCGTATATTCTCATCGCCTGTCCCACTGGAAATGGACCGCCACCGCCCTTTTCCTTCTTCTTCTTCAGCTCTCTGATCGGAATCCCGTCGACGTACAGCCTGTCCGTAACAAAATACATAATACCATTTTCCTTTTTTTTAATTACCCCCATCGTCCTTCATTTCCTTTTTAAAGTTTAGGGATCGAGTTGGATTTACTCACACGATATGTAGAGGAGTCCAGAGAATGGTGTAGGTATGAAAATCGGCTGTGGGGTCGAACCAAAGGAAAAATTGGGTCTCTCTTTCGCCGACTCCATGCAGAAACATGTTGGTCTGCAGAATGTAAGGATCCCCTTCTACTCTCCCCAAGAATTCAAAGTCTATCTCGTCATGGAAATCCCCTGTAGAGGATAGCTAATCCAAAACAAAAAAAAAAAAAAACCCAAAAATAATGTAAGAAATTAAGTAATTAATAAATGTTTCAATTCCAAACTAGCTAGCTCACGTAAAATGCAGTGACAGTGCCGGCAGAATTTCCAGGGACGAGCTTGATTTGGAGATCAATCTTGGCAAACAGGTATTGGTCTCGAGACCGGAAACCGGAGCCGGAGGTTTTGTCCAGACTGACCGTCATGACCTCGCCGTTGTTCTGTATTTGAACTCTGTCGTCTCCCCACGTGTGGTCAATGATGTTGTAGAAGTTGGCTGAGGCACCCATTAAAGAGCTCATCATCAGCATAACACTAACAAATAACAAATCACCATTAATTCCGAACTTCTTCCTCTGATTTTCCATCACTCCCAAATTTTTTGTGAGCGATCAGGAACCAGGATCGGTGGTGGCGTTTTAATTTGATCATAATTGTTGTGACTTGTGTGCGTATATTATATATTAATAATGCTTTGGGTGTTGTGGCCCATGAACACAAACGTGACAGCCACACCACACATTCTATTTGTATGTATAATCGGAAAGCGTGTATAACTGCCACGTCAGAGTCAAATTACAATCAACTAAACCTCCTAGTATTGGTTATTTATTAATATATATATATATATAGATATATTAGTATGGATATGGGATTTTCATAGTTTTCTTTTCTTTTCCTTTTTAATTAATACGGCTTTTCATATTTAAAGAGCACTAAATTAAACTAAAGTACTTCCAAAAAAAAAAAGATTTCCTCCAATCATGAAAACGCTCATAATCAATCACAAACATTAATGATGATATTAATTTTTCTCAGTTATTAAACTTAGTATTGAATTTGATCAACTTGAAAATTAAACTTCACTAAAAAAATTTTATTCATAAATTGCAATGATTTACAAAGTGTGTATACGGTAGTTGATTAATTTTGAATTGAACATCTATGAAGTAATTTTTCAATGCGATTTATCTAAAATCTATGGTGGACGAGAATAATGTAGTAATATTTTAGTGTCATTGTCAGGGTATATTAATAATAATGAATTAGAAAAGGGTATTTGCGGAAAAAACAATCCGTAATATATCTAATTTTGAGGGTTCTTTGGGCCAATAGAAACAAAATCAAAGCCCATCCTTCCACTGGGCCAATGCTTACATTTTGAGCCCGTACACGTAGCCACTTCCTGGCCCTCCATTGACACATTCTCCGCCTCTTTCACTCAACTTGATACTCAAATACCTCTCGTGTATCCTTGCTACATCATACTAACAATATCAGAAAAAAAAGGTAAATAATTAAATATTTCTTGTATCCTCTTCACAAACTGTATCTTTTTTGGGAGTAAGATAAGAAAATAATAATAATTTTTTGCTTTTAAGTTAAATTTAATTTTAAATCTCATTTTGCTCATAAATTTTTAAGTTTATTCATTTTAGTTTTTAAAATTTTAAAATGTCTATTTTAGTCAATAAACTATTAAAAATAACCGTTTGGTACGTGCTCACATTATCACAGTAACATGTTAATATATGTATTCAAAGTTATGTCGCTAATGTATTAAAGATAAACATATAGAGGATAAAGTAGTTATATTTTGAAAATTTAGACATCAAAATATATATGAAAGTTTGATGACCGAAATGAAATAAAATTGAGATTTAGGAATCAAAATAAAGTTTAAACTTTAATTTTAATTTTATTCGGTAAAATTTATTCTATTCATTGCTTAAAATTTTCAAATTCTTAAAAGTTAATATTATTTTACGTGTCCAACCGACCATGGATGAAATTTATAAATAGTAGTTGAAAACTCGGACTATATTCAATTAAAAAAATTGAGTCGGTCAGACATTTTCGTAAGAGAACACGAAAATGCGTGTCGAAAAATATCTCGTGGCATTCCAAGAGACTAGAGTCGTAGCAAAGAGATAAAAGAAAAGAATGAACAAATTGAAACGCTAAACTTGAGAAGAACAACTCAACTCGCTCCATCTCTTATTCATCTATAAATTATTAGTTCAACATTCAAAAGGAGTGTGTATACAATCATTCAATACAATACAAACGAATATTGTGCAAGAAAAGTAAAAAGATTAAAAAAAAAAAAAAAAGGGCCGCCATTATTCTATAAAGGAATGAAAGAATCATAAATGAAAAGACGTGAAAAAAGTTTAGGCAGTGGCATTGCATTCGGGAGGCAAGCCCTGAGGAAATCGTTTTGTATCGGTGCAGTAATTGTAGATCATGTAGTTCTTTTGGACCCAGTTCAGTTTTCCCTGGCTGTCGGAATCCAGTTCCTGAGAGTACCACGTCTTGTCGTCGGCGGTCGGCGACGAATTGGACCCACAAGAAGACTGTCCCGAAGACCAAACGCAGGCGTTTTCGTTGAAATTTCTGTAAGACGCGGTGAACGGAGCCTGAGTCCAATCGGTCTTCACCAACCCACCTCTGGTTGCCCAGTCGTCGGCGTTCCACAGACTGGATTGAAGCCGCATTGGCTGGTTTTTGGGGAACGCAACGCCGATTGACTCCATGTTCTTGAACTCTCTAATGGGTGTGCCGTCCACGTAGAAGCTGTAAAGCAAACACATGAAATTTCAATTTCAACTTCAATTTCTGTGATTAGAAAGAGGCGTGATTTGGATTTGATTTGATAATTGAAATCATACTTACACAATGCCCTGGGGATTCCAGAGAATTGAATAGGTGTGAAAATCGGCGGTTGGGTCGAACCAGAGATGGAATTGCTGCTCTCTGTTGCCCTTTCCTTGGCTGAACACATTGGTGTGCACCGTGTAAGGATCGCCGCTCAGATTCCCCAAAAATTCGAAATCGATTTCATCCCACGCCGACCCTTCTGAGCGCAACTGCAAATTCATAAAAAAAATTCTGAACGAATGAATCGACCATCCACTGAAAATGAAGAGATCCATTGAAATGATGAAAAGAAAAGACAGAGCATTAATCTAACATACGTAGTAGGCAGTGACAGTGCCGGCAGAGTTGCGAGGAACAAGCTTGATTTGCATATCGATCTTTCCATATAAATACTGGTTTCTGGACTGAAAGCCAGAGCCAGAGGCTCTGTCGAGGGAAAGAGTAAGAAGGTCGCCATTGTTGAGAATCTGAGCACGGCCATCGCCCCACGTAATGTCAGCTGCTTGGTAGAAATTAGCAGCGGAAGCAATGACCAAAGAGCCGAATAGTAAAGAAATTAGGAACGAAGTGGTTGAGAAAAAAGTAGAAGACGCCATAGTTAAAAGAGAGAAACAGAGCAGAGGAAATGGTGTTTGCTTGAGATTCGAAGTTGAAATTTGAGTGGGATGAGAAGAAGAAAAATGGGAAGCAGAATTTATATAGAGGGGTAGGCAGAGAGGGGAAGAAGAAACAGAAGGAAAGAGGGGAAGAAGGTTCGTGATGGCGTAGCGCCATTAGAATGTTGCATACAGCTGGATTGAAGTTGGAGAGAGAATAATGGATTATAAAGTTTAGGAATTAGGAATCATCCTGAAGCTGGTACGCGGTCCGTCTGAGCTCCAATTCAAAATTAGGAATGATTCCCATTCAAATTCAAAATAAAACTTATCTAATAAATTTTAATGAGATTTATTAATCTTCGTACAAATATATCAATAAAAATATACCACATTAGAAAATCATGAGCTCGTAAGTATTGAAAAAATATTAAACTAAAAATGTATAATATATAATATAAAAAAAATAGATTGAAGTAAATATTTAAAAATGTAAAAAGGGAAACGAAATTGTTAAATTAGGGCCCGTTTGGTAACGTTCATGTTTCTTGTTTCTGGTTCTCGTTTCTCATTTTTTAAGAAACAGGCATGTTTGATAACCTATTCTATTTCTTGTTTCAAAATTTTGAGAAACGTTTCCAAAATTT
>JAOANK020000022.1:9235849-9261950 GCA_026257165.2 Telfairia occidentalis | reverse complement strand
AAAACAGGTTGTGTTAGCCCAGTTGAGGATATTATTGGTGATTGGTGAAGCTTACGCGGTTTTTGACTTTTGACTTTTGAGCCACTATCTATCTTCCTTCTGCCTTCTTCCTCCATCTTTGTTATGTTAAAACAAAAAATTAGTATTTTGTTTGCTTTCTTCTGCACACTTCTCGTAAGCCAGGACCGAGGTCAAACCAACGCCACACCAACTTACCCACTACGCTCAACCACTTCCCTTCTTCTTTTTTTTTTTTTAATATTCAACAATATATAGAGTGAGAGAATTCAAATCTATGACCAAAAAGTTATAGAACTATACCTTTAACAAATTGAACTATGCTCAGTTTGTCGCATTTACCCACTTTCACTTCTCTCTTTTCGAACCAACAAATTATTCTACCTCACAACTACACCTCTCTACCTAATAATCATTTCATATCATTTTCTATTCTTTTTCCCATACATACTCAATTATATATAATTGTTGGCCACATTATTCTAATTCTTTGAATATATAAGAATCAAGGACATATAGAGAAATGGATTGTTGAGAAATTGATGGTATTTTGAATTTGTATCCTCCACAAAAAACAATATTTTAAACATGTTTATAAAAGAACTATATGTGTCAATCTGAACATAGTTCAACTAGCTATGACATAGCTCCCTTATCAAAAGGACCTGAGATTTGAGAGCAAGTAAGTATGGTCCTGAAAGAATTATTCTATCCCTTTGTTTTTTTTAAAAAAACGATATTATATAGCTCATGTGAGAATATTAATATTATTTGCTTAATATGCAAGACCTTCAAAGAAAATTCAAGGATTTATTAAATATTTTAAAAGCAGTTAAGGAACTAAATTTAGTCATGTTGGTTTTTTTTTTTTTGGGAAGGTGCCATTGGGTTTTTACTTGCATAATAAAGTCAAAAGTGGGTATTTTACAAGTGTAGCATCAAACATTACCATTCACAATTAGGCACGTTGAATTGTGTTATCACGATCAGAAAATATACCCGAATGCGGAGTCAGTTCTTTTATTTATTAATAGCTTGAAATAAAACACATACTTGAGAAGAAATAAAAATAAGAAATAATAAATTTTCGAACCAAACAAACAAAACGTGTAACAAATTACAAATTCGATCAGTTGAAGAAGAGTGTGTTTCCGTTTACGGCTTGTTTGCGAGAGTGCACTCCCGAGGAAGGCCCTGAGGGAATCGGTTTTTATCGGCACAGTAATTATAAATCATGTAGTTCTTCTGAACCCATCGCAGCACTTTCTGGTTGCCGGAATCAAGCTCCTGCGAAAGCCATGGCGCCGAGTTGCGGCAAGAAGAGACTCCATTGGACCACACACATGCATTGGGATTGAAGCTCCTGAAGGAAGCCGTGAAGGGGGCTTTGGTCCAGTCCGTTTTCACCAGCCCTCCTCTCGTCGCCCAATCCTCCGCGTTCCATAAGCTGGCATATAATCTCATCCCCTGTTTCTTTGGGTACGGTATGCCCATGGATTCCAAATTCTTGAACTCCCTGATTGGCCTCCCGTCCACGTAGAAACTGACCCCACAATCCCACACCTCAATAAAATATAGCACTGCTAATTTAACATGGTATTTGTCGACATAAGATTAAACTTGTATTTTATTTTATGATATGGTACTTCAAAAACAAACGTCCATGATGATGATGATATGTACTTACACTATGCGAGCAGGATTCCAGAGGAAGGAGTAGAGGTGAAAATCAGCCGTTGGATCAAACCAGAGGTAGAATTGCTGCTCCCTATTACCTTGTCCTTGTGTGTACACATTGGTATGTACAATATACGGTTGGCCACTCAAGTTTCCAAGGAACTCGAAATCTATCTCATCCCATGACGACCCTTGTGAACGCAACTGTAATCATCTCAAAAAACAGAGCAAATTAATATAGCTCACGTAGTGGGTTATTGTATATAAAAAAATGAAGGGGCTTACATAATAGGCTGTGACTGTGCCAGCTGAGTTTCCAGGGACGAGTTTGATTTTCATATCAAACCGGCCGAAGAGATATTGATTCTTAGACTGGAAGCCTGACCCAGAAGCTTTGTCAAGGGACAGAGTTAGGAGATTGCCATTCTCCATGACTTTTCCTCGACCATCTCCCCAAGTTACGTCCACTTCTTGGTAAAAGTTCCCTGCTTCTGCCAAGCCCAGTACACAAGGGATTAATACAACAAACAAAAGTAGCTTGGAGTCGACGTTATTCAGCTTTTTTGAATAAGAAGAAGTACAGAAGAACGCCATTCTATTTTGATCAAAACAAAACATGAATGTAATTAATGGATTTTGGTCTTGGATTGGTTTGTCATTTTTATAGCCCCCACCCAGAGGCTAGCTCTCGGGAGAATGTTAGAAAGTTCCATGAAATTGAAAAGGGGTAGAGTGGGAAAACACAGCTGGCCAGCAAAAAAAAGAAAACACCAAGGAAAGTCAAAACCATTCAGATCAGAACCAATGGTTTTGATTTTCAAGGCATGATTAAGCAGACAAACAATGGTGTTCGGTGGCAGCTGCTTCTTGGTGAAGCAGTCCAGTATTATTATACACAAAATCTAGCACCATTTGGCAAATTCCTAGGTTTTGGCTTTCCGACCCACGTCCGGATTTTGACCGTGTCTTTTCTTTGGGCAAATTAAGAACGTCCTTGTCCTTGTCTTTGTCTTTGTCTTTTCTTTAATAATAACATTATAAAGCAGGAAGTGGAAGAGGAAATGGGGCTTGTCTCTAGTACCTTCTAGTGGGTTACTGACTTGGCTGTGGCTACTCTCTCTGTGCTGTACATATGGGAATCAGAGTGCAATTTGAGATATATAGAATACCTTTTTTTATGTGTCTATTTTTAATTCTGGAAATGCCACGACGCACCTAAAGTAATGGTCCTAATCCATTTACGTTTAGTACTCAAAAAATTGGATGGCCGCCCTCAATTTCTCGAAATCCAGAGAAGGTTGCTGCCCATTTTCACCATATTTGTGGGTATTCTTTATAATAATAATAGTAACCAAAAATTATTCAAACTTCAAAGTACTTCCCACCCTACAATCTGAATTTTTAATAAGTTTGTTTAAAATATTAAAATTTAATTCAACCATTCATGATTGTTTAGGATTATCTCCATTTTAACCTACCGTGATCCCGCCCTACCCTGATTCTGACCTTAACCTTAAATTATTATTTTTAATTATAACTGGCAATTTTTATTTTTAATTATTGTCATGTATCTTATTTGACCTCTATTCCCGTCTCAAAAGTTTCAATTATTAATTTATATTTCAATTTATTTTTCCTCGATCATGATTCTACATTTTATAATTATTATGTATATTTCATCTTCTTATAATCCTCATTTCCGACTCCAACGCCCACCCAACATCGACCCCGAACGTACTTTTGAAGTTATTTTTATTTTTATTCCACATCGCAGATACAATTTTGAACAAATCGTGTCAATTTTTTCTGTTATATAACTATGTAGTTTTATTTTATTATATATTCTACATCTTTGTGCTTTTATTATCTTAATATTGTAATTTTTTTTTTTACATGTATTTGAATTTTAATTAAACAAGAATTGTATTAAATTTTTGTTTTTGTCTATTAACTATGCCTAAATATAATTATTTTCTTAATTACTTCATTAACTTTAATTGAATCGTATAATTTTTTTTTTCTTTTTTGGAAGTCTAAACTTCTGACCTTTTAATTAATTGAGCTATGTAGCAAATTATATAAAGTTATTCATAAAAAAGTTGTACCATGAAGTAAAAAGAAAAATAAAACATCAACTTCCATGGAGTGGAATAGACAAAGCCCTTGATTTTGATGGGTTTCATTTGCCCTTTGTATGGGATAATAGTCTTCACCCCATTGGATTAGTAGCCCTAATAATATAATTTCTTTAATCCACAAACGAATTGAGAAATCCTACGGCAAAACAACTAAATTGAAAACGTATCAGGGCAATTATAGTTATAGAAAAGGACTTCGGTCTATCATTTTCAATTAGATTTAGAACACTTTAAACTTAGTAATTAATGGTTGTTTTCTATAATTACATTTACTTTAAGTCACATTCCCCAAAGTAAAACAAGATTTTTATAAAAATTAAGTTGTATATTCACAAACCGCCTTGGTATGTATCAATAGAATTACATTATAAATAAGAGAAAAAAGATTCACTATGTATAACATAATCTTTTCATTTTTTTTTTTTTAACATCAATTCTTACTTACCCTGTCCACTATATTATGATTCAACCCAAAATTTTAAGTTGATAAATTATAAACATAAAAAGAAATTTTAATGCAGTAGATGGATCATGTGACAAAATTGACCGACAAATGTACCATAATCGAATTGGTTTATCCGGTCTTTTTTTTTTTTTTTTTTTATAAAAAATATGGTTTTTCCGGTGCATTGCAATGCCGCTGTCCTCGTTGATCAACCGAATACCGACCCAGCATCATCCCAGTCACGACGAAGGAACTGAGATGAAAATGAGAAAATTATTCATTTAAATCTTTTTTTTTTTTTTTGAAATCAATAATACGTAGGAGTAAGGAGATTTGAACTCATGACTTGTACGTTAGGAGATATGTCTTTAACTCATTGAGAAAGCAGTTGTTGGATAGAGAAATTGAAGAATAATTATATTTTTTTTCAAATTGTACCTCTAATTAATTATGAGAATAGAATTTACGTTATGGTGGTCATATATTGAGTAAATTACATGCCATGTACATGGTTAATAAAGTTTACTCAGTTTTCTCAAATTTCCTTTTCATAATTTTTTTTTTCATGTGCAGTTTCCTTTCATTTCGTTTTATTTTAAAATTAACTTTTAAAGAATCTCACCTCTTGGTAAGCATATCAAAATCATTTTAATTACAAGATCATCACATAAACCTTTTATATAAAAAAAGTTAAGTACACTATTGGTATATGTATTCATATAGATGGTATCCTCTGTATTACAAATATTATCTTTCGTGTTTTTAATACTCAATCTTTAAAAATTGCAACAAAAAATTTGTAATTATATTTGAATAAATATTTAGCAGTATAAATTTATCGTGGGTATTTATTAATAATTTGTGTGTATATGTACACAAGGTTTATGTGAAGTTTTTTCTAAAAAGTGTTTATTCATATAATTATATCGAGATGAATCAAATACATAAACACACACATATATGTAACATTTTTTCAAAAATAATTTGTATAATTGATTAGCTATATATAACATATACACATGTGACGCTTTATGAAACATAGTTTATAATTTTGTTGAAGCATATGAAAAATAATTACATTACTTATAAAAATGAGATATTTACATAAATTGCATAAAATAAATATGTATATACAAATATATAAAAAAAAGTTCAAAACCTGAGCATTAGCTCAACTGATTAAGACATACTTCTCGACTAAAAAAGTCATAAGTTCAAATCTCTATCCCATATGTTGTGATAAAAAAAACTTTATAATTTTAACAAAATATATATATATATATATATAATCTAAGGTCAAACTTAAATATAATGTAAAACGTAACTAAAAAGTTTAAACTTATACTATATTAAAAAAAATAAAAATTTGTGACATTTTGACCCTACATATTAATTTTATGTTATGGAGTAAAATTTTCATATAAAAAAATTATTCCGCGCTAAACATTGTTGCTCAGAAAGTTGAGATGGAAACATCAAAAATTATATTTTGGAGATTGTAGAATTTAATATAGTAACGATAATTGACTTAATTTTCCATCTTAAATTCGCATCAAAGCTAAACAAAGCATAGTTAAATTAGTTAAGACATAATCTCTTGAACCAAAAGGTCGTGAGTTCAAATCTCTATTTCCACACGTTGTTGAACTAAAAAAAACTAAAAAAAAAAAAAAAAATAGCAACAAATACAGTTGAAGGCAATATGCATTGACACTCAACCTCTTGAATGCTTTAACACTTTCTACGATGGAAGATTATAAATTTATAATGGTTCTTTAGAGTTCTTGGATCATGTATTAGTCTTGACTTTTCTATAAATTTTAAGAAAAAAAATTATACCTTTCAATTACTTAATTAAATTTTGCTTTATATATCTTATTTAATCAATACTTAGTTTGGTAAAAATCATTAACTAGAGGATAAGTTTTTCAAAATGTGTAAGAAATATATAGAGGGCCTAAATTAGTTAACTTTTACCAACCTACTATTTCACGATGCAAAATTGTTTCGCTTTTGTCTAATTTATTTTCATTAATGTTTGTCAAGGGGCAATCAAATCAAGTAATTTATTACATGACAGCTAATTTATAGAAGATAACAATCAATTCCTAGCATATCGACAACGACGTGGTTGTTTATCACTAAGAGAATGCCCCATACCCTATTCGATCTTTCTTAATCTCATGAATACTCGTGAAATTGATATATTTGATAGATGTTCCCAATCACAGCAAACCTATGGCGAAACATTACTATAGTAAAAGTGAAATTGCCTAAATAATGAATCAAAACCTAAGTTGGCATCAATATTTATTTTGTATACAATATGCATTCCATGTATATCGACATATAAGTTGGATTAATGTATACATCAGTGGCGTAAGGTGGTTGAAAAAGAAAAAAAAATGATGTGCACAGGGCCTTGAATGGGCAAATTGTAGTCTTTTAAAGCCTACTTTATAGCCAATTATAATGATTATATAATTATGAAAATAATGAATATGTAACCACAAAGTCCGCTTCCTAAATCAAGTAGTTAGCAAGTAGGAAAAGCTGGATGTAAAATTCTTTGTATATCATCAAAAGAGCAAAGCCAGCTTGCAAGTAGGTAAGCGTATGAAAGGAAATGGGAAATGACTTTTGGGGGACCAATTTGCAATAAGTACTCACAACCAATAATCCTTATTATTTTGTCTGAGTGACATTTAAATTCAAGTAGGTTTGAAAGATCGAGACAACGACGATATTGAAGGAAAAATAAAAAACTTTTCGTTTCACCATGAGAGCAAACTTAAATTATATACATCGAATTGAAACGAAAGGAATCAATTTGTCATTCTCAAAGAAGGAAAAAAATGAAAATTTGTGGTGGAGAAAATTGGTGTGGGAAATTAAAATCTTTGGCGGAGGCCTACCAACTCCAGGACCATATAGAGAGAGATTTTCATAGGCTCTTATTTGATGTCTGTCGTATTATTCCGATTGAAGTACGGATGTTTTTTTTTTTTTTGGAAAAAAGAAAAAAGAAAAAAGAATCTTCTGCTTGGCTGCTAAAAATGAAAGGAAATAAAAAAAATATATAAATATTAAGAAATTATCTTTGGTGTGTTTCTATCTATTGGCAGTCCTTTTTGTTTTTTTTAAAAAATTCAGTAATTTGCCTCGTGTGTTTTGTGCGTGTGTACGTGAATGGATGAGCATGAAGTTAGGTGAATATAATAAATAATTCGTGCGTAAATATCTTAGCTTTTTGGGCAAATTTTATACTTTCAACAGTTGGGTTACTACCATACCATTATTGAGTTAGATGGGGTATATAAATAAATTAGGGTTATCTAGTTTTGGGACCCCTTTCTGACTTTGTCAAATACTTACTAATTGCGATAACCTTCAAGTACAAAGCTAGCTAATCCCTTTCGTTTACCATTAAAGTTAGCCTTTAACATGACACACTTTCCAAAATTTTCAATTTACAATGCACATGATAAAAAATGCTTTTAAATTTAAAAAAAAAATACCTGTACATATATATATATATATATATATATGTATTTTCAAGAAGTGGTTGCGGAAAAAGAAGTAAGTGAAGTTGGTGTGATTTTCTTGTTTAAGGGATGTTAAAGTAATGATATAAGATTAAATTTACCATAATTTATCAACTTAAGCTCTTGAGTTGATGAATAATTTAACAATGATAACCACTTGTTGAGATTTGTGTAAATTTTTAGCTCACAAACGAGAGAATTGTTAAAGTAATGATATAAGATTAAATTTACTATAATCTAAAAGTTTAAACTTTCGAATCTATGGGTGATATAGGGGAGGGAAAAGATGGGTGTGTAAAGTAGTGAAGAGGTTGGGGTGTCAGTTGTTTGGGATGTACATATCAGAATGCAAAATTGAAAATCCCATGCAGTGCCACTTCCATTGCCATCTGTGTCCAGCTCTTACTTCTTCCAATTTCAGCCCCACAAGTTGGCGCTGCACACGCAACCGCCTTCCTCTCTACCTCCTTATCTTCTAATTTCCATCCCCCACGCCCCCACCCCCCCTATATAAACATTTCTCCCCCTAACTATCCAACACACTAATAATTCCCAACCCCCACGCCCACTTCACCCCCATTTCTTTTTCTGAATCCCCTTCTCAACAAAAATAAACAAAGTCCATCCCATGGCGGCTGCGGCTGCTGCTGCTTTGTCATCCCTGCTTTTTCTGTCTCTCTCTGTTTCCTCTGTTTTTGGTGGCAACTTTTACCATGATTGTGAAATCACTTGGGGCAATGGCCGTGCCAATATTCTTAATAACGGCGAACTTCTCACTCTCACTTTGGACAAAGCCTCTGGCTCTGGCTTTCAGTCCAAGAATATTTACCTCTTTGGTAAAATTGATATGCAGCTTAAGCTTGTGCCTGGAAACTCCGCTGGCACTGTCACCACTTACTATGTAACCCACTTTACCCAATCGCCAAACACGCACATATATGTTTATATGCAGCTTCCTGATTTTGTTTTCTTTTTCCTTGGGTGTTTTTATAGCTTAAATCGGAAGGGTCGACGTGGGATGAGATAGACTTTGAATTCTTAGGGAATCTCAGCGGTGATCCTTATACTCTTCACACCAATGTTTATACGCAAGGCAAGGGCGACAGAGAGCAGCAATTCCACCTATGGTTTGATCCCACGGCCGATTTCCACACCTACTCAATCCTCTGGAATCCGAAAAGTATCATGTATGCTCTGCGATGGACCAACCAAATTCAAACAAATTTAAAATTGAAAAAAGAATGTAAATAATAATCAAGTGTGAATTCTTGTTTTCACTTTCAGCTTCTCGGTGGACGGGACGCCGATCAGAGAGTTCAAGAACGAGGAATCCTCAGGAGTTCTGTTCCCCAAAAATCAGCCGATGAGACTGTACTCGAGCCTGTGGAACGCGGACGACTGGGCCACAAGGGGAGGGCTGGTGAAGACAGATTGGTCCAAGGCTCCGTTCACAGCCTCCTACAGAAACTTCAACGCCGATGTGTGTGTTTGGTCCGGCGGCGTGTCTTCCTGCTCCTCCTCCGGAAACAGGGGATGGCTCTCTGAAAACCTCGACATCACTCGTCAACAGAGGCTCAAGTGGGTGCAGCATAATTACATGATTTACAATTACTGCACCGACGCCAAACGATTCCCTCAAGGCTTCCCTCCCGAGTGTGCCCTCAACACTGCCTCCTAAATTTCCCTTCCCTTTGCATATTTGGTTTTGCCGCCGTACAAAATTTACATATAATCATACGTATGTTATATAGTATTTGTGTAGAGGAGATAGATATATAGCTCGTTTTTCATGCCCTTCTATTCTGTTTTGTTGCTTCCTCATCTTTTTCTTCTATTTCAAAAAATGAATAATAATTCTAAGTTTCTTTTTGGTTTTTTTATATTTTAGCAAAGAGGAATGACAAATAAACTTCCTCAGACATCAAGGGAATATGTCAGACACACTACGATATGTGTTGGGAATTTTAGGGTGCTGAATCCTCAACATGTCAATCCAACACCCTTTTGTTGCCACGCCGTCACAATTTTATTATTATTATTTTGGAGCTTCGGTTTTAAATTCCCTACGACTTCTTTTAGTACAGTAAATGTGGGATTGGTTTTTCAATCACCAAAATTAATTTTTATGTAATTTAATTATATCAGTATATATATATTTTTTTTTATCAAAGTTTAGAATTGAAATGGAATATAACAAAAAGTATACGAATCAAATAGAAAGAAGCGTAGAAGTTTAAGGTTGTCATGAAGGTAATTTAATACGATATCTATAGCTGGCTTGGTTATGAAATCTCTATACCTCTCATTAATTTTAAATTATTAGGTTTACGTTGACGACTAATTTTGTCATGGAGTTGAGGAGTCACGTGATCACGGCATGTCATCAATTTTTTGGGATCTTCACATCTCTACTAGATATTTTTGGGAGACTTGAATAATAACAAATGGAGGAATTGGCATTTTCTCAAATATATATATTTATATTTTTTTACTTTTTTTTTTAAAAAAACAGTATATGACAAAACAACGTGCTTTAGAAAATACTACGACATGATTTCAAAAAGTAGATTGATTTTAAAATATTTTTTTGAAGCACATATAGGAAGTTGTTTCTTCAAAAAAGTGAAAAACTAAATTTAGAGTGGATCGAAAATCATTTAATGAGTTGTTTATTAAAAATACAAAAAAAAAAATGTTTAACCACTATTCTGACCTTGTAATTTCAATTTTGTTTGGCGTACTAAATTTGAACTTTGTGTACTTTCAATACATCCCTTTACGTCTTCCTACTTTTGTTACCATTTTGGTCTCCATTTTTCTCTATTTCATATTTTCATCACATTTTTTTACACAATATTATGCTATATAAATATTTTGAAATATAGTCATAATTTTGTATTAAAAAAATTTCAATTGATACTAAATTTGTGTTAGAATTTTATAAATAAAAATTAAAATAACCATCTTTAAAAGTATAGGACTAAAACTGATGTTTTGAGAGCACGAACAACAAAATAAATAAATGTTAAAAATATAAGGATCAAAATAGATATTTTCAAAGTATAAGAGACCAAAACTGAAAAGTACATGAAATAAAATAGTAAATAGTAATTAAACTAAAAAATAAAACTCTCAATCTCCTCAATTGGTTCATACTGTTTTTATAGTTCTTTATGATTATTTAACATTCTACCTTAGTGGAATCATTTTTCAATCTAAGACAGCCAAATAAACTTTTAATTAAACAAATCGTAGCCAAACACATAAAATGTTTTAATTAAAAAGATTTTTATTTAAAAAAAAAAGTTGATTGAAAAGTAGATGACTATGTCAATTTTAGTATAGCTCAATGATTAAGGTTGCATATTCTACCTATAATGTAATATTCTAAACAAATTAATAATAGCTCCAATTGAATTAATTCTTAAATAATGTATTAAGAACGCATATTCTATTTCAATTATTTAAAATTTTGAAGTTATTTCAAAAGTCTAATATAAAACCTATTAAAATAAGAGATTAGAGAGCGTAACTTCTATTAAACTTGTAGAAAAAGAAAACATAAATAAACCGACACTAATTAATATGGGGACGAGACTTGAGACTCGTTCTATAGTTAAAAATAATAAATAGCTATTACATCTCCCTTCTTAATAGTTGGTTCATTAATTAAGAAGGCTGGATGACTTCCTACACGTCACAAACAAGAGAGAGGAAGGAGAATATCGGAATTATTAATTAAGTGTTAAATTCGAATTTAGAAGCTTAGCATAAATCTTACTGTACTACGTACAATATGTATAAGTTTAGAAATGCGTACAAAAAAAACTGGCGTGATATATAATAATCCTGTTGCTATCCAGCCATTATCACCATATTTAGTAGTCAATTTCATGAAGAAGTCGGCCACTCTTCCTTTCTGAGCCACATATTATAGTCGTCATACACAGAAGACACAGACGTTGATATATGAACCGAAGGTGGCGATTCCAAATTCTCCAATAATGGAAAGAAAATGAAAATGATTTGAAGGAGACACCGACACAAGATTACAAATTTATTTGGCTCTCAAGTCTCAACTTGGGTTGGATTAAAATTGAATGGGTTTTTTCTTGAGAGTTGTATAGTACAGTAATGAGTTGGGAAGGCGCGTGGAACGGAGAGCGAAAAAGGCAAATGAAGAAGTTAAGGAAGGACAAAATTAGACCATAAAAACAGAGGCATTGAAATTAGGAGGATGAGGACCGACAGTCCATTAATGGTGATTGGAAGGTAAAGGGAAAGGGAGATGGATGGGAAGTCAGGAGATAAGCAGGAAGGTGAGATAAAAAGGAGAAAGGGGTTCGCAGTTCAATGATTTGATGCGATGCGATAAAGAGGTCGCCGTCGGTGGTGCTTTTGAGAGTTTCAGGTCACAAACAAATTTGGTGAAGTGGGAAATTGGACCAATCAATTTCTCAGATTTCATTTCGTATCCCTAAACACATCGCTTCCATTCATTGTTCTATTCTTCTACTCTCTCTCTCTCTCTTCTTTTATATTCTCCAACCAGCTGTCCTCCCTCTGCCAACACAACCAATTATCCCTTTCCTTATCTTTTCTATTTCATTCTTTTTTTTTTTTTCTTTTTTCTATTTTTATATTTATTTCATTTCAATCTAACAGCAGGCTTAATATGCCATCCAATGTTTCTTATTTTCAGATAAATAGTATATTTATTTTTTGAATTCTATGATTCAAATTGCAAAATTGATGAAAAATAAACATTTTATTTTAATTTGAAACAGAAAAATTTCACTAAAAAAAACAAACTTGAAATATTTTCCTACGTTAATATTTATTAATCTAAGTGAATGAACAAAAAAAATGTGGAACTCAAGTCTTTGTTAAATAATTTATTGAAAAAGATTAATGATACTGACTTAAATGACTACTTACATAAAGTTTAGGAATTAGATTAAAAAGTGCAAATTTAAAGACCGAAAGAAAATAGAGGAAAGTTTTTTTTAATTTATTTTATTTTATTGGAGGCAATATCTATATAATATGAGTCGGAAGTCCAATTCTGTGTTTGGGTTGGGCCAAAATAAGGAAGCCACCTACTCGGCCCTGTAGGGCCTACAACACACCCACTAAAACCACACCTGTGCGCCGTGGGCCTACATTCACCAAACCCAAATGCAGCCCCCGCCCCTACCGCACCGCCTTCCTCTTTTTTGCACCATTTTCTCACACATTTAACATTCTTTATTAATCATAGATATCACTAAATTTGATAAACTATGGTATACTTAAAAAATTACCAATTTAATTTGGTTGGCATTGCGTCCAAAGTCTCACAGGCTAGGAAGATCATGGATAAGGTAGAGACAACATTTCCATTATTGATATGAGACTTTTTGGGTGAAATCAAAGTCAAAGCCACGAGGGTTTAGGCCTAATGTGGACAATATTATACCATTGTGAAGGGGTAGAATTGTCATCATCTCTAACACATGGTATTAGAGCCATTTCCCTGACTTAGCCATGTCGGTGGAGATCCCAGAGTACAGAACAAAGGGAAAGTAGGTGAGCCTTAAATGACACATAATCATGTGGAAATTTCTATTCAAGTAAAGTCTCAAGTGGTCCTTTGTTCTAGAGGAGGATTGAGACAAATGAAAGGTCATGGCTATATAAATAAGGCTCGGGTGGTCTCTAACCGGTTTGAATCTCTTTCCCACATTTGTCATATTTTATATTTGTGATGTAATTGAAATTTTGAAGATATGAAAGATAAAGATTTGGAGGGGAAATTTAGGACGAGTGCAAAACCGCGTTGTAGATAGTGCTACCAAAAAAAAAAAAAGATTCAGCTCTCCACGCTAAGTTTCATGGACTTTCCTAGGATCCTTCCTCTGTTTTTCATTTGCATTTTACACTTCCCCTTCCCTGTATAAATTAAACTCAAAATCCCATCGCCACTCACCAATTAAATCATTCATTCTCACTACCAAGTACAGTAATACAACACAAGCACAAATGGGTTCCACAACTCTACTACTTGTCACTCTTCTTCTCTCTGCCTCCTTAATTGCAGCTGCAGCCAATTTCAACCAAGATTTTGAAATCACTTGGGGAGATGGTCGAGCCAAGATTCTCAACAATGGAGAACTTCTCACCCTCTCCCTCGACAAGGCCTCCGGCTCTGGTTTCCAGTCCCAGAAGGAGTATTTGTTTGGAAAGATTGATATGCAACTCAAGCTTGTTGCTGGCAACTCTGCTGGCACTGTCACTGCCTATTATGTAATGAACTGAACTCTTTTTTCGCCATGGGAACTTGGTGATCGTAAAGCTAATCTTAATATCTTTTATTTTTCTCTTTTGCGCCTGTGGTTGGTTTGGTTTTTGCAGTTGTCTTCAAAAGGATCCAATTGGGATGAGATAGACTTCGAGTTCTTGGGGAATTTGAGTGGCGACCCATACACTCTCCACACCAATGTATTTAGCCAAGGCAAAGGAAACAGAGAGCAACAGTTCCATCTTTGGTTCGACCCCACTGCTGATTTCCACACCTATTCCATTCTCTGGAACCCCAATCGCATACTGTTCGTACCCATCTCATATTCTTTTCTACTCAATTACAAATTGGTTTTAAAAAAAAGTTTCAAAACTGAAGCTGATCGACATGGGTTTATTTCAGGTTTTCTGTGGATGGAAGTCCAATAAGAGAGTTCAAGAACTGGGAATCGAATGGCGTGGCATTTCCAAAGAGGCAGGCGATGAGGATATACTCGAGCTTATGGAACGCGGACGATTGGGCAACGAGAGGAGGGCTGGTGAAGACGGACTGGACGCAGGCTCCTTTCACAGCGTCTTACAGAAACTTCAAGGCGGAGGCCTGTGTTTGGTCGTCGTCGTCGGGGGCTTCTTCTTGCGGCAGCCCCACTGGGAATTCGAACAATAACTCATGGCTGTCTCAACAGATGGACTCTGCAAGTGAAGAGAGGCTGAAATGGGTGCAGAAGAATTATATGATTTATAATTATTGTACGGATACCAAAAGGTTCCCTCAGGGCCTCCCTATAGAATGCACCTTGCCTTAGAATTTTTTATTTGATTGATATTCTTTTCTGTTTTTTTTTTTTGTATGGGTTATGTAATGTCGTTACGTGGCTTGGTCTATTATTCTTCCTTTTCTTTTCTTCACCGTGTATTTCACTTTAAATATAAAGTTCTCTAAATTATTGGATTTGTTTCATTTCTGTGTAAAGTATATATTAAATGAGTAAATGTAATATGTTCTTCATGTTTGACTTTACGTGAACACAAAGTTTAACATCTACATTACCATAAAAGAAATGAAAGAAGAAAGATATGGAAGGAGTTTAAACTTAGATCTCCTACCATATAAATTCCTACTAAGTCCCAAAAATAGAGGCAATTGAGATAATGAATTACATTTTAGGTTGGTTGTACTTTTTTTTAAAGTTCAATAATAAGGGTGGAAATTAAAACTTTTATCTTCTTAGTCGAAAATATATGTCTATTGTACTTGGTATTGGGATTTGAACCAAATAATACAAAAAGAAATCTAGTAATTTAGAGAGAAAACTAAACTAAACATGCTATACAACTTTTTTATTTTTTATTTTCAAATGTGGGATGGGGGAATTCGACTCGTGACCTCTTAATCAGAAAATATGCTTTTAATCAATTGAGCTATGCTCGGTTTGATTTTTTTTCATATCTTTTACTCAACTAGTAAATGTAATATAGTTAGCCAATTTAAGCTTCACACGTACCTTATACGGTGAATGTTAACTTATCTCTTCTATCTATCATGTCTAAAGAAAATATGCCACATATGAAACTATTATTATACATAGTGACATAGATATTTTGAAAATTTTAACTAAATGATAGACTATAATAAAAAATTAAAATTTATAGGGAAGTTTTACACCATAAAGACTGATAAAACTCTTAAAATCATTTGGATCAAATTAAAACTAAACTTAAGCTATAAGTACTATAGAAAGTAAAATGATATTTAACCTTATTATATTGTTTTCTATATATTTATTGTGTTAATTGACTTAAATTTGTTAAATGAACATAAAAAAAAAGTTAAATTTTGTTCCTTAGATTTTTAAATTTATGTTATATAGATCTATGAACTTTTAAAGGTGTTAGATAAGTCTTTAAACTTTTTAGTTTGGTGTTAAATAAATTTATAAATTTTGAAAAGTGTCTAATATGTCTATAAACTTTCAACTTTGTGTTTAATAAGTCTATGATCTTAACCAAGTCATGAAACTATTAGACAAAATATAGAAAGTTTGAAGTCTTATATAAAAACTTTAAAAATCCGTAGGGTGAGGAATTTTAACTTTCAACCTTATCATCAAAGGTATATGACTCACCCGCATTTATATGTTTCATTGTGTATCAAAAATTGGGATTGATATTTAATGTGATGAAGAAAAAAGAATATAATTTGCAAATACCGATGGTCAGTGAATGTCATAGCCCATAGGCGGGGGACAGCAAGCCAGGGCAGCTTCTTTGCTCGCAAAAACCGCGTCGTTTGTGGCTTAATGGACCACAAGAGTTGGGCTTCTGAAGACGAATTGGACCCATTTCAGGCCCCCTATAGAAATTTCAACGCCGATAATGCATGTGTTCGGTCTGCTGGTTCGTCTTCTTGCATTTCAGCTTCATTTTTTTCTTCCACAGCTAACGAATGGCTCATGCAGGAGCTTGATACAACAAATCAGAAAAGGATGAAATGGGTGCAGGATAATTACATGATTTACAATTACTGCACTCATTTAAAGAGATTTCCACAGGCTCTACCGCCTGAATCCGCTGCCTCTACCTCCTACTCCAAGAATCCGTATATCCGATAATCCTCTGCAACACTGATATAAAAATAGATGAATAGAAGTTCAAACAGCTGAATGGGTGCAAATAAAGCGAGATTGCAATGCTTACTTCAAGATGTAAACACAAATGTGTAAAACAATCAGAACAGTTATATTATATGCATAATCAACCAACTAAAAATAACATGGATTATTCATTAGTCACTGAACCATCTCTCATACAGTAATTGGAAACATTTCAAAGCAACAGAAAACTGTAGGGAAACCTTGATCCTAATCAATCAAACAACATTAAGAAAGGGTATACGAAATAAGAAATTTACCCTCTCACCGGCCAACCATTCATATTTTTGGCCTACCAAAGGTAGATTGATGACAGGGTAACATCTTAAATAAAGTCACTAGCAAACAGGAACAAGTCACTGTACAGGAATCTGTACAAAAGTAGCTTCTGCTGTTAATATGTTATACAGATACAAAAGATATCCTTTCGAGTTGATCCAGTGAGTCTGAAAGAGCATGAGTTGTCACTTGAAGAATTCCAATCTCTACAGGATAGTGATGCAGTGAGTAGAAGAAGCTCAAATAACACAGCCTGAACAGCACCAAATAACCGAGTTCTATTCCTCATCCAACTCCACAATCTGTGCACGTCTCTCAGCTGCTTTCTTTCTGATGAAGAAGCCCCACCTCATTGCAGCTTTAATCTTCAACCAACCTACCACAGCTTTTCCAGAACGGTTGCGATCATCAAAATTTGGCATTGGTGAAGGCATGAATGATGGGAATGAAAAACCCTCATCATGAACATTAACAGACGCATGCCCACCCATGCTAAACATTCGCAACAAATGTTGCATATCTTCATTTTCAAGCATTTCATGACTTCTCATACGAATCTCATCTTCTGAAAAGAAGTCTTCAACTCCCTTGTCTCTATTGTTTGACCAGTCAAATGGATTCAGATTGGATTCCTGAATCGAAGAACCAATCGTCTGAAACCCTGAAGATGATGCTTGTGGAGGACCAAGAGCCAAACTGAAAGCACTATTGTCATTTCTTGGAACATGAACTTGGTTAGAATTGCCGATGAACTCATTAGAAGTAAATGGAGAGTTGTCGAACTGTGCTCGAGAAGTTGAATTCACATACTGAGGCTGGTTTGAATATCTCGTAGTTGAATTATCATTATAACCTGGATTGCCCAATATATATACAGAAAATAAAACAAAAATTATAGTTAGCCAAACAACAGCAGCCATCAGTTCTAATAGATGAGTCAGTAATCAGTAAAAGAGAGAAATCGCAATTATTTGTGGACTGAGGATCAGAAAAGTTCATATTATTCAATATATGAAACCAAAGTCAATCCCAAACCACGAAGCCTAGAATAGAAATTTGTGGGGGAACGGTGGAGGGGAATCTCCAAACTACAATACGCCAGCATAAAATGATCCCTCTACCTTCCAGGAGAATAAGATAACTGTTTACCTGTATCTTACAAACTTAATCCTGTGAAAACAAAATGATCATATCTTATTGCCTCTGTCACCACTATTATAAACTATAGCTTCACATAGTTGATCCATTTCCCATGAGAAAAGAGTTGACGCCGATTAGCGGAGTTTCCAGAAATTTGGGTGTATATAAATTTGTTTTCAAACCCATTCATGTTCTCTGGGTATGCAACAAGAGATTGTTTTAATATGCATGTACAAATGATTTATTTTTATTCTACATACCCTTTGCATCTTAATTTTAAATGTTAACATTTACAAGCCATGCCATATCCAACGGTGCAAATCTGTGTCAAGTGACAATTGGTGCTTCTCACAGAAGGACTCTTCAGAGACTGAGAATTTAATCGGCTCATTATCTAATGTAATACTTGACCAGCAAAGTCGATACTGAAGGAGTAGAATATAAATCAATAAAGTAGTCAGCAAGTTCGACTGCCTTCACTTGTCCATGAAGATGAAACTTCATACTTTTTTTTAACACAATGTGTCCACGCAAACAGTGAAAAGTTAGTGTTTTCGTCTCACTAGTGAAACATTAAATGCATTGGACTCGAGGTCTTGATAAACTAATTTAAAAGCTAGCAAGACTCAAAACGTGCCCCCTCACTGAAGTATTCTACTCTTATGATTTGACAACCACAACACCAAGCCCCTCCCACAGAAAAATAATTAATAAAGATCATAAATGCTAGCATCCAAAAGCTTAATTATAGTGATACAAGCGTGGTTACCTGCAACTGATAGTCCTGAGTCTACTACAGGCTGCTGAGGCTGAACTGATACTGGAATGCGGGACAGTGACCCAGGATCTAGAGAATTAGAAAGATCAAGATGACCCCCTTGAAATTCATTTCGGGATGCATTGGACTTCTTAGGCTGCTTAGAGCTCAAAAGTGATTTTCCATCGTACTCGACAACTTGATTCCAATTCTCATATGCTTTATTCACTAGTGTATCTACATAAACCTGCAAAGCAAAGATAATCTATTAAACTATTTTTTTAGGGAGAAAAGCATTGTGCAATTTAAATTCTTAATGCATGGGTTATACTAATCTAAGGTAGAAAATCATTATGCAGCGTAAACGCCCAAAATTCTTTGCAAGGAGAAAAACAAAAAAGACTATTGCTAAAACCTAAAAATCTTGAAGCACCCATAATCCCTGGATAAAAGCCAATATCTATAATATCAGTAAGTAGATCATAAATGAATTGCAAAAGGATAAAACACCTACCTTTGATAATGGCAGGTTCATTAGTTTCATGGGGTCATGGTCCCCTTTCTTCTATAGGATTTTTTTTTTTTTGGGCAATCGCAACAACCTCCACAAATATAATAAATATTTCTAAGTTGCTAGGGGAGGTAGTAATTGAGGAAAAAGATCCGCCAGCATGCTGCATTCTGAAAACTAGCCTCCCTCAGACAGAAGTATACAATTTATAAAATAATGTTGCCAACTCTAAACCCCAACAAGACTGACCTTCCTTTTTCATTCTTTATTCAAGAAAGTAAGCTTGCTAAGGCAAAACCAGCTAAACAATTTTTTTCCAATAACAGGGATGGGAAACAACTAAACAGAGTAATGATCTTGCCAACTCTTTATAAGTGTTTCCATGTCAATTACATTTATAGAAGTATAATTACAACAAACATGGATTTTAAAATTACCTTCTGGCTATCAGACAGAGAATCAGCAGAAAAATACTGTTCCCCTGTAATCAGGCCATTGAGCTCATAGATATGGTTAAAAACAACGCCAACATTTCTAGTTTCCTCAGGATAAAAAATATACAGCTTCCCGCTCAGGACACAGGTCTTAGCATGTTCTAAGAGAGCCTCCCACATCTTATTTGACATACCACTTCCAAGGATCTACAAACAGGAAATATTTTAAGAACGAGTTATGGAGAATAACTGGATAACAACAAAGTAGAAGATGAGTAACAACACTTACACTCCGTAACTTTTGAGAATCTCGAACCACCATTCGGAGAAAGTCTTCAACTGAGAATATTCCATTTTTGTTTAGCCGTTTGTGAAATGAACCATCCTTTCCAATCTTCTCCAATCTCCACACCTCATCGTTTAATGCAGGAGGGTAATGTTTCTTATACACTGTCAAGTAAAACAAAGATTTAAGAAATTGTTTACCCACAGCTCCTTTTTCTTTTGTTTTTTCTCTACTAAATAAGGACAGAATTAGAAATGATCAAGCATGAACTTACATTCTCCTCGATGATCTTTAACTGTAAAAGCTTCAGTTTTTGCTTCACGAACACGTATGCCTTCACAAAATCCCGACGCCACCTTTAAGCCAAGTCTGAACTTTCTGCTCCTAATCCAACTTGAGTTATCAGTGAAGGTTAAATCCCCTAGTGTTCCAATACCTTCCTTTAGGGTAACCTGCAGGTCACCAGTCAATAGAGGCCTCTTTCCTTCACGCTCTTTTACCACATGACTTTCAAATTCTTCCTCTGTCCAATCTTCATCATCTTCATTGTTAAAATCACCTTCAAGTACCACAATGTCCAATTTTGACAAGGCTTCAGGTCCAGACGTTATTACATGGCCCGTGTTGGCATCAATCAGAACAACATGGATTGCTGCACCCTGTTCACCTTCCACTTTCCCTCCGGTGAACAGGGGAAGAGACAATCTAGACCTAAAATGCAGTTGCAAGTTCCTTCCATCAGGACCTTCAATCCTTTTAGGAGAAGACCTGTGAGTAAAAGTGTCAATACAGCATAGTAGACCATGCAAAGAAAATGAGCTAATTAAGCATAATAACAATAGAATTACTGGTTATTTCTCTACCTACGGAATAGAATTATTAACTCAGCTAAGTCTTAATCACCAAGAAACCCTCATTACCTTTGGCTAGCATAAAACAGGATCAGAAGGAAAGCCAGAAAACAGAGAGAGAGCAGTGGCTGAGAGATGGTGCATAATAAAGTGTCATGGATAATAGCATATAAGACTACAGCACCTAGAGTATGCACCTAACTGGGAAAAGAAATATGAATATAATCTCTCCAAGCATTTCTATAATTGAATGAGCTGTTTCCATGAAGACAACATTATCAGATTCCACCTAGCTAAGATGAAGCACAACCTCCTACCTAGCACATGTAGTTTCATAAGTCAAGAGCATACCACCATTGAAACATAGACGACATTATTTTTTTGAAATTCAACAATATTGACGTCATTATTATATTCACATATTACACAATATTTTCAAGCAAGAGATTATCATATTATAGTTATTCGCTCAGGTCACATTTAAAGCATAACGATTACACCCAAAACATAGAGAAAATCATGCAATCGTTTAATAAATGGTTTTGATTGAGTCAAATCAGAAATCAGTTAACAGTAGATCAATTTTGCTCGCAGAGCAGCAACTCCTGTCGGGTGCATCAAGGGATAAGGACCAAAAATGATTCAAAGTCTTGTAAATGTGATTCTATATATGTTAAGATCATAACGAAGCAGTATCTCAACTGAAACTAAATGGTAGTGATGAAGAATTTATAGATATTAAAATATCTACCGACACAATTCAAAAATAAATTATTGGAAATGTAAGAAAAACCATAGATTCATATTTGACCTTCCAGTAATTCTGGCAGGACCTATCTTAGCCAATGCACGTTCCACTTCCTCACTAACCTGTTCAACACCGGCAGCGAGTAACAATAGGATACCAAATGAACAGAAAAACTAGAAGAAGAATTGCAAAGTATAGTTTTTCGGATGTGAAAATATTGCAAAATTTTACAAACTAGATAATAATTAATAAAGTCTAAGAAATTACAAAATTTTACAATAAAATCAAAACCCAAACTTCAATTTTTTTTTATACTCCTTTTTTTGTGATAAAGGATAGAAGAAAGGGAGAGAAACTGAGCTTTCATTGAGAAAAATGAAAGAAAGTCCAAACTTCAATTGGGTCGTTAGTGGATTTAGCTAATCATAAACAGATTCTTGTCATGCTTTAACATAATAAAAACATACGCAGCCATGTCAGAAGAAAACATAAAAAGCATATTGGATGGGAATTAGTATCATCCTTAGCATTGCTGCAAATAAACTAGATAGCTTATAAAGTGTTAGCCAAGCAGTTGTCTCCCCAAGTGGTCACCCCTTGATATTACTCTCACTGAAGCACCCTTAACTATGTAGCCAAGCAAACAACTACTGAAAACAGCATATAGAAATCATTTATCTCACCACTCTACGGAGTATTGGTTCCAATGACGAGCAGAGCTTTTGTAAGCTATCCACCTTCAGAGCTTCTACAATCACACTGCATTGTAATAAAGACCCATGATAGCATTGATGACTTATGTTGCATAACCTTTTATTGAGAATGAATTGATATGACCAGTGCAAAATAATCATGAAGAAAAATACAAAAAACTAAATCAGAATAATCATGGAAGTAAACGTAGATAAAACACAAGTCAAGGTCTTTTATTTAAAAAAACCGTTGTCTCAACTCTCATCAAGAAAAATAGTTTGCAAAAAAATTTGAATCCTTATGCTGGTACTTGGAAGGTGAAGCTGGTATTGACAACTAAGGAAATAATAACAATTATCGTGAGCCTTATGAGCGCAAGAATATATTACACCATCCCACTAAACAAATACATTCTTGATGAGTTTGAGTCAGAAGAACATTAGACAATATAAAGTCCAAAAAAAGTTATTGGAACTTATTAAAGACATCTGCAACACGAATTATGAATAGTTTCATGGCTACAGTCATTACAGGTTATTAATTTATTTTCTGGTCAGGCTGCCCATTCAAACTTCCATCTCGGATTTTCCATTTTATAGTGGAGGCTCCATGTACCTGAATTTAACTATTGCATTGAGGGAAATAGAAGCAGAAGCAGAGAAAAATAATGCAAGCCCCCCCTCCTCCTCCTTCATAGCCTCCAATTGAAGGTTATTTTTTTCCTTTTATGTTCCTATCAATGAAATATTTGTTTCTTATATCCAAAAATAAAAAACCTCCAAGCAAGCAGACACACTCCTCTCATGTACCTCATTATCATGACACATCTAACTAAAAGTCTAAGTGCTTAAATTAAAGATCAGTAGGTAAGGACATCTGCAGATTCCTGAAGGGGTATGCAGATGTACATCATCAACATATAGAGTCGTGTTTTCACTTGGCTAAATTTGGTTCTAAAGGGAAGGAGGACAGAAAAGAAAAAGGAAAAAAAAAAAAGAACCCCCTTGATTAGAACACGAGTGATCGAAATTTGTAACAAGCACGTTCGTAAAACGAATCCAACAATAAATTATATACCTAGCTAGAGCTGGTCTCTTTCGCTCTGGCAGCTCATCTTCTCCACCCTCCAAGCCCCTTTTTTCCCGCATGGAGTTAGTCCTCTCCATATACCTTGTCTGCCTCTGCATCTCTGGTCTCTAGTCTCTAAAGAAAGTACGAACTTCCCAGATCTACTGCACACCAAAATCAGAACTTCATTCAAGACAATTGATCGAAATCAAAAGCCGCCATCAACAACCAAACCCTAATCATAGTGACGCAACCTAAAATTTTCTTAAAAACCCCCCAAAATTCAAACTAGTACAAAATCGAACATCCAGCTCCATCCTGGAAATTTCCTCGAAATAATACTATACTTACTGTAAAATTTCTCAAGTCTTTTCCAACTTCCCTCCAAATTATCCCGATTTACCGGGGAAACCAAAAAGAGAGTAAGACAGATAAAGTGAAACGAGCCTAAACACAATAGATAAACCAAAGAGAAGCAATTTTTCTGTCCAGAGAGAGAACGATTAATTCGGGGCCTGTGCTACGCAGACTAAATATCCAACTCTCAACCTCTGGGACTAAGCAGTCAAGATCGGGAATAATCAACTGCAATGCGGCCCATGCTGATCTACTTTCTAAATCCACTGGTGTCTAAAAAAAGTGCGAAATGTGCACGTGGCTTCTCCAAACACCTGGATCTCATTCGATGACGGAACAGTGGATTATAGCTTTTTCGTCGTCCTCAGATCTGATTTCATTTTTGGTCGCCGCTTGAGATTGGGCCATGGGGGAGCTTAAGTGCGATCTGGACCGTAGAATAATTTCTAAGGAAACAATGAACTAGGTTGTATTTTGCCGCATGGCCCACATGTCAAACAAGTTTTTATTGGATAATCACGTTCTTTATTGTTACAGCCTCTTGTGATATAATCTATATCTTTCGTATTTCATACAATTTTATAATGACTCTATGTTTTTTATTGACTCTATGTTATACTTATCAAATTTCCCTTTTCTTACAAAAAATATTTTTTAATAGATAGTAAATTTATCCATCTAAAATATAATAATTGCTTAGGAAACTACAATTAAGATATATATATATATTGCTCGATTTTCCATTTTATTTTATTTATTTCCCTGTTATTAAAAGACATATTTTTGGGAAGTGAATAAAATTTCTATGTCGGTTCTTTTTAATACAAAGACTATTAATCCTAAATGCAAGAGTTGGGTAACAATCAATTTAATCAATTTACCCCACTTTCACTCTTAACATAATAGATTTTATGGAGATGAGTATAGTTCTATTCTTAGTTGAACTAAAAAATAAAGAGCTTAAAAAAAACTTGAAAAAGAAAAATAAAGTAGGTTTCATTATTCTCACAAGTATTTTTATCTCTCGTTTCGAAATCAATTCAAATGCAACTATATTAGATCTAGTAAAATTCTAATGATGACAAATAATATTTATAAAAACAAATCAAAATATACATTAGTAAAGAAATGCACTTCAAATATGTGTTTCTCACAATTTTGCTATGAAAAATGATGAAACTTTGAATCGCTTTCTGACGTGGGAATAGAGAAAGGAAAAGAAAACAAGTAGAGGACTAAAGGAAAAAGATAGCAATGGCAACAATAGCCAATAGAGAAAAGGATGGACAAAAGAAATTTTAGTTCCTCCTAAATTTATTACTTTTTGGATTCTTAGTGGAGATTTGACCGTCAAATAGCACATAAGCTTTTAGTTGCGAAAATACCTCATCATTTGAAGTTGAAAGTTCAAATCTTATCTTCATATTTATTGTACTAAAAAAATAAAAATATACAAACTTATATTTATTTATTATTATTATTTTGATTTTTTTAGCAGCAAACAGACTACATCCGAGGTTAAATTTACCTAAGATCATGTAGGCTTTTATTTATTGTTGTCACTTTTTTTATTCTTTTTGATACATTTCTTTTTTATTGTGGTTACTATGCTAAATTCCTTTAATATAAGTTGGGTTTTCCTTTTGACTAGCATTTCATTTAAAAGCACGTCTTACTTTATGTTCACCTTCGTGTACAAGAGGGGAAGGTAAGATTGTCATAAGAAATAATAATAATAATAATAACCACACAAATTTTAGACGGCTTGGGAGTGAACACCACTCTAATTTGCTATCGATTTTCAACCTTACAAATTGGATGAGCGAAGGACTCAAAATGTTATAAACAAATCAAAACTTTATGAGATCTCATTCACATCATTAGTTACTACCATTCCATCCCCCAATTTTAACTTTAATTAGTTTAATTCTTCGTTTTTAGTCTAATAATTTTAATCTTGTGAGCTCCTCTTTAACATCTTAAAAGAAATAGAAATGTCTAAATAGTTGAACTATACTAATGTTTGAAAAAAAACGAACACTTTAATTGACAAGAAATGAAGAAATATCCATTGTTCATTAAACTATCAAAATTAATTAGTACTTCTTGTTGGGTTTTTGGCAAAATATTAGAAGAGTGAAAATCCTACATCGGAAAGAATGAATGAGGTGATGGGTTCCAAGCACTATATAAGGGGCTCATGGGCTTGAGTTTTATTCATCCC
>JAOANK020000022.1:9215493-9235749 GCA_026257165.2 Telfairia occidentalis | reverse complement strand
CTCAACCTGTTGAGGCATTGATCCTCAACCAAAGGGTTGGAGGTTCGAATCTCTATCGTCACATGTCGTTAAACTAAAAAAAAAAGTAATAATAGAGATATACTTCATTTTAGGTATATTGGCTGTAATATTATTAATATACCTTATAAGAACTATAAACTTATTATTTGTTCATTACCTATAATTTATTATATAATTAATATACTTCATATTAAGTATATCATTGATATACTTAATGTTAGGTATATCAATAATAAACTATATTATTGATATACTTCATATTAGGTATATCCCTGATATACCTATATATTGATAAATAAGGAGGGCAAAATGGTAATAATAAAAAAAAACGAAAATCCAATTTCAAAAAAATTTACTGTATTTGTAAATCTTAAAACTGGTTGCTGTATTTGCAAATATAGTAAAAACTTTTGCTACCCACTACAAACACCCTTAAAATTACGTTGGTTTTATCTTTATTTTTATTTTTTTAGTACATAAAGATAAATGGTAAAAAAAACAATCAAGAAATGAGTGAATTAGCATAAATTGAAGCGAATCAAGATAAATGGTATGTTTTGGAAAAGTTATGCTATGTTAATTCGTTTATTAATCAAATTTAATTTTGTGCAATGCTTAATTTTATTGAAATTAGTGAATTTACGAAGATTTATACATTTTTTTTTTGTAAAAATTGATGAGTGAATTAACCTAAATTGAATAGAAACTTAACATTGTAATACTTATCTAAATATATGGTTCAATTTGATGAAATTAAAATTTCAAAAATGAAATTGGTACAACGAGCTTAGAGTATAAATTGATTTTTTTCTTAATTTTTTTTAATCAGAAAATATAGGGTATCCCGTACACTTCTACAAAGTATCCCGTACTCATCTGCAAAGTATCTTAGCTATTAATATATAATATCCCTTTGCCACAAAAAAAAAAAAAAGTGGATAGAAATGCAATGGAAGAAGAAAAGAGAACGGAAGGGGAGGGCGAAGAAATTGCCGATATTTCTTCTCTGCCTGAAGAAGTAATAGCTATCATCTTGTCGCTGACGAGTCCATCGGATGCGTGCAGGTCGTCGGCAGTTTGCTGGACTTTCCATGCGGCGGCGCAGTCAGATATCGTGTGGGACAGATTCCTGCCTATCGATTGGGACGTTTTGGTTTCTCGGAGGAAATCTGGTGACCTGAATTTTGATCCGATTTCGAGTTCGAAGAAGGAGATCTTTTTCTCCCTATGCGACAGCCCAGTGCTAATTGACGACGGCAACAGGGTAAGCGTTTCGATTTCGACTCCGATTCCAATTCCCCCAATTTCCTCTAAATTGAATGTGGCCGAAGTTGGATGAGTGGTCGGCAGAGACAAGTTTTACCCCAGCGGTGCCGTTCTCGGAAATCCCTTTCCTATATTGATGGCCTTCCAAGTTCATTCTTTCGCGGTGATCATGGAGGCTTCAATTTTAACTTTATCTCATATAATCATATTGTTTGTTATTTACTTGAGATTTTACCTTTACGTGTAATTTGAGAATATAAAATACATTCCAAACAAATGCCAAAGACCTCAAACCCTATTTTACTATAGGTTTCTTTTGAAGTAATCTTGGGTTCCAGTAAGAACTTCTGAAATTATATTGGATTCCAACAAAAAACTTTTGAAATTATCTTTAAATAGGTTCATTTCATATGGATTTCAATGAATGGTTGAGATCCAAAATCCAGTTTTGTAAAAAAAAAAAAAAATTCTTGTGAATATCCTCTAGTCCAGAGTTTCTCTTCATCTTCCATTTTATTCTGGGTTAAAGAATTCTTCTTCTCATCGTAGTGCTGCATTTTTTTGTTGTCTTTAAATTTCAACTTTTTTCATGATTCATCGAATAACTGGTTCCAAGTTACAACTAATCAGATAGCATCTTAAATTTGGAAAAGGGCTCTAAACTTTCAGATTTTATCAATTTTTTTAATATAATACCTTTTCTTTTAAATAGAATTAAGTACAGAATATTTCAATGCCATCTGTTAATTTCTATGCTTTAACCGTGTTCTCAATTATCCTTTACAATTTGAAAAAGTGTACAAGATTTTTTTTATTTTTTTATTTTTTTATTTTTATTTTTTTTGTGGTGGGTGAGGGGGATCAAGCCTCTGCTGACGTCAATTTCAGGTCCAGATCAATATTTATAATCCCCAGCCAGTGAAGTACGAATATATTATTTGATTGTACAGACACACACTTAAATCAGTGTGATTCACAAAGAACAAAAAGGGACTGATTCATATATATATATATATTTTCGCTTGTGAAATCAACAATGAAGCTATTCTGCACTTTCTATTTGTATGCACATAAATTGATTGTTTTCAATGGTTGTGGTTGGTGTGTAGCAGAGCTTTTCATTGGACAAATGTAGTGGTAAAAAATGCATAATGCTTGGAGCAAGGGACCTTTCGGTAGTTTGGGGTGATACCCCTTTTTATTGGACCTGGAATCATCATCCTCAATCGAGGTTCAAGTCTATGGGATTGGATTGGATCAAATCGTATTATTTATCTTACTTCTTTCACTCCCAATTCTAACACTCTGCCTTTTAATGTGGGTGTGGGAATCAGATTTGCAGAGGTGGCTGTGCTCCTTGAGGTGTGGTGGCTTGAAATACGTGGAAGAATAAGTTGCAGAATATTGTCTCCTGCAACAACTTATGCAGCTTACTTCGTGTTCAAGATGAGGAAACGTGGATGCTATGGGTTCAATATTGATCCTGCGGAGGCCATGGTGGGAATTCTTGGAACTGAATACCATCAGAAAAGTGTTTGTTTGGACCCTTATATCGACAACCGTCGTCGTTGGGGCCAAAATGTACAAAGGCCAGTGAGCCGTCCGCCGGAAACCATGTCAGGGTTAGAGCGGCCAAGGAAGAGACACGATGGTTGGTTTGAAATCGAGTTGGGAGAGTTTCTAAATGATGATGGAGATGATGAAGTTGAGATCGCTCTTATGGAGGTGAAGGGAAACTCTGCCAAGAGTGGCCTCGTTGTTCAGGGGATTGAAATTAGGCCTAAATCTACCCATTAGCCTGAACCATACTTCGCCCGCATACTAACTTCTTCCTAGTTGTCAAAATATTTAATGGGTGGTATGCAGGAAGTCGGTATGCATCTTAAGTATTCCTCTTATTTAAGTCATGGTATGGCTTTTAATGCCATAACAACCTTGTTTTGTAATTTATATAGACATAGAGGTTATAAACCAAAACCCTTGCTTTGTCCAGACAGAGCAGATGTTCAAAATACTGAAATAAATTTCAATCGAATTATTACTATTTTCCATTTATGTCACCTTTAAAGTTGAGCACATCGTTTTTTACCTATCAAAATTCTGAAAAATACTTCTAACCGTTTGGAAAGACGATGAATGACAATTATTTAGGTCTAAAATATTTTAAAGTATAGTTAATTAAGTAATTTTTCTACGAAGAATATCATTGGTTATTCCAACATAAACCATTGAGCTATTTTCAATACTGGTTGAGTAATTTTTGTAGGAAAATATCAATTTTAACTTTGCGTGTACCAATTTTTACCTGAAGTTTCGATTTCATCAGCGTTTGATTCGATTACTACTATTGCAAATGTTTGTAGTTCGGTCTATCAACCCCACTTGAACTTAAAATACATATGTCCCTGCGCGCCGAAAAATATCAGAACAATAAATTGCAGCTCAGATTTATGGACGAGAGAAATAGAAAGGAGCGAGAAAAGAGAAGGGGAACGGATAGGGAGGGCGAAGAAATGACTGATTTCTGTAATCTGCCGGAAGGAGTAATAGCCAAGATCTTGTCACTGACGACTCCATCGGATGCATGCAGGTCGTCGGTGGTTTCTTGGACTTTCCATGCGGCGGCCCAGTCAGATATCGTGTGGGAAAGGTTCCTTCCTTCCGATTGGGATGTTTTGATTTCTCTGAGGAAACCTAGTGATCCAAACATTGATCCGACTTCGAGTTCGAAGAAGGAGATCTTTTTCTACCTTTGCGATATTCCACTGCTCATTGATGATGGCAAGAAGGTGAGGTTTTCGATTCCTCCCCATTTCTGTACATTGAAGGTGACCAGGCCGGCGTTGCTCTGGCCGTCGCCATTATCGGAATTCGGAAGTCCCCTTCCTCGTAATCTTCGCCTTTCAAGTTCGTCTTTTACCGTAGTCCTATCATGCTCGTACGTGGATTCTAACAATAACTTTTGAAATTATCTAAAAATAGGTTCCACGTGCATTTAATTTTCAAAGAATAGTCAAAATCTTCAATCCAATTCTCTTATGATTTTTATTTTATCCTTGTTTATGTGTGAAATTTGAGAAATTTTTTGAATTCCGGTACTGAAGTTCATGTAGTGCCTGCCTTTAAATTTAAACCTTTTTCACAATTCATCAACGATTGCACAACATTCAGGTAACATCTTAAATTTGAGCAAGTGCAAATTTTGATGTTTATGAAGTTGCTATTTATTTAATGGCTCCTAAGCTTTCAGATTTTGTGCTTTCAGCTTGGTCCTTATCAAAAAATAAAAATAGTGGTGAGATTCCTATTACTCTTTTGAAGAGTTCAACCACGAACAACAACTTATCACATTAAACTTTTGTTACTCCTCGCTGACAGTATGAACATTTTGTAAAGCTTTAACAAATGGATAAAGATGATAAATGGACTTAATCTTAAAACTATAGGGACTGAACTGGAATTAAAATTTAAGTATGCAGACTAGAAATCTATCTAACCTCTTGTTCTCAATTACCTGTAACATGTTGAATTTAAATGTTTTAGAAAATATGAATCGGGATAAGAAAAAGTCAAGAGAAATTAAGCTGCATCTAACTTCAATTTCAGGTCCAGATCATTATTTTCAATCTCCTCAGGAAAGTTTGAAATATGAATATTATTTGATTGTACATGGCTTATACAGATATGCTTACATTTGTCTCATTCTCGATTTTGGTTCGTATGTATATCTTTTTGTCAGTTGTTGAATCAGTGATGAAGCTGTTATGCATTTTTCTCTTTGTAAGCACATAAATTGACTCGATTCAATTGCTGGTATGTAGCAGAGCTTTTCATTGGAGGTATGGGGTGGTAAAAATTGCATAATGCTTGGAGCAAGAGACCTGTCGATTGTTTGGAGTGATACCTCTTTCTACTGGAACTGGGAACGTCATCATGGGTCGAGGTTTAAGTCGATGAGATTGGCTCGATGCTCGAGTCCCATTCTTTATCTTGTTTCTTTTCCTTCGAATTCTAATACTTTTACCGTTTAATGTGGGCATGAGAAACAGGTTTGCGGAGGTAGCCGTGCTTCTCAAGGTGTGGTGGCTCGAAATACGTGGAAAAATTAGTAGCAGAATGTTGTGTCCTGCAACAACTTATGCAGCTTACTTTGTGTTTAAGATGAAGAAACGTAGATATTATGGATTCAATCTGGATCCTGTGGAAGCCATGGTGGGAATTGTTGGCGGGGAATGTTTTACAAAGAATGTTTGTTTGGACCCTTACTTGGATGACCCTTGTTTGCAACAGCATGTACCATGGGCGGGGTCGGGGTCGGGGAGCAATCTGCCCGAAAACAACTTGTCGGAGTTGGAGCAGCCGAGGATGAGATCTGATGGTTGGTTTGAAATCGAGTTGGGAGAGTTTCAAACTGATAATGGAGATGATGAGGTTGAGGTCATTGTTAGGGAGGTCAATTGTAGTTCTCCCAAGAGTGGCCTCGTTGTTCAGGGGATAGAGATCAGGCCTAAAATCGGCCCTGCATAGATGAACTTTCGAAAGCTTTTTTGAAGACATGGAATTTACTTTTAGCGTCATAAAAGTAAAACCGAAAACCTTGCTTTGTATAAATAAGAAACTTCAAAAAACCATGCACCTACCTTTTGACATGCCAAAAATCTGTAAATCCCCTCTCCTCGTTTGGAAGATGGTCAATGATAAGATGTTCAAATTTTAGTGCTTTAGTATCACATGTCTTCTCTCTTAAAACGTCCATTTTTTTAAAAAAAATTTAGTTCAATAACATGTCCCACGACCTTTTGGTCTGGAGATATGCTTTAATGAGTTGAACTATAATCAGTTTGGTCGATTTTTTCAATTTTATGATAAAGCAATAAGCATGCATTCATTAAATACTTATTCAATTCTAATACCAGATGCGGTAGAATCGAAGGGAAGAAGAGTAACAAGACAATTCTATAATTCTTGCTACAAAGAATGAGACACAATGAATTCATTTCATTCTTTTGCTTAATAATGCATGTAGATCCAAGATAAGGGTTGGGAAAGTATAATTGACAAAGAGTGAATTACTATTTATTTTGAAAAATTAGAAGTTGAGCATCTACTTTTACAATTTTTTTTTTAATGTCCTAACTAGTTACAAACTTACAACTATGCTCAAACAATATTATAGTAATTCCATATTTCAGTTGAATTTTTTTTTAAAAAAAAAAATTAATTTTTTGAGTTCAAACAATAAATCAGTATTCATCTGCCCTGAGATAAAATTATCCCTTTGCTACAAGGGAAAAAAAAAGAAAGTAAAATAGAGAAGTCTTCAGATTCATGGACGGGGATGGAAGAAGAAATTGGCGATTTCTCTTCCCTGCCCGAAGGAGTAATAGCTAACATCTTGTGGCTGACGAGTCCGTCGGATGCGTGCAGGTCGTCGGCGGTTTCCTGGACTTTTCACGCCGCGGCGCAGTCAGATTTCGTGTGGGAGAGGTTCCTGCCTGCCGATTGGGAGGTTTTGATTTCTCAAACGAAACCTAGAGACCTGAATTTTGATCCGATTACGAGTTCGAAGAAGGAGATCTTTTTCTCCCTTTGCAACACCCCGCTGCTCATTGATGACGGCAAGAAGGTGGTAAGCTTTATGATTCCCCCAATTTCTCTAAATTGAAGGTGGCCGGAGTTGGATGAGTGGTCGCCGGAGACAAGTCTTACTCCAGCCCTCCCATCATCCGAAATTCCTTCCTTGCATTGTAATGAAACGAATACTCTTAGAATGGTTAGTCCACTAAATTCTCATTACATACATTTCAAACAAATTCCAAAAACCTCAAACCCAATTGTATTATAACTCCTCTATTTCCATACCATAGTCATGCTCGGATTCCAACAAAAACTTTTGAAACTCTCTTTCCAAAGGTTCAATGATTATGTTTTAAGAAACTTTTGATATCCTCTGTACCAGAGTTTCACTTTTCATTCTTCCATTTCTTTTAGTAAAAATTCTTCTTCCCATTACAGTGCTTCATTTTTTTTGTTGCCTTAAAAAAATCAACAACAATTGGACTACCATCAGGTAGTATCTCAAATTTGCATAAGGTCTTTAACCTTCAAAGTGAAGCTGCTGTGCACTTTCTCTTTGTTTGCACATAAATTGAGTGGGTTTAATGGTTGATATGAATGTAGCATAGCTTTTCATTGGACAAATGGAGTGGTAAGAAATGCATAATGGTTGGAGCAAGGGACCTGTCGATTGTTTGGGGTGATACCTCTGCCTACTGGACCTGGGAATCTCATCCTGAGTCAAGGTTTTAAGTCTATGAGATTGGCTCAAATCCCATTTCTTGATCTTGTTTCTTTTCCTCTCAATTCCAATACTTGGCCTTTTAATGTGCGTCTGTTTGTTTGAATCAGGTTTGCAGAAGTAGTTGTTCTCCTCAAGGTGTGGTGGCTTGAATTACGTGGAAAGATAAGTAGCAGAATGTTGTCTCCTGCAACAACTTATGCAGCTTACTTTGTGTTCAGAATGAGGGAACGTAGATACTTTGGGTTCAATATAGATCCTGTTGATGCCATGGTGGGAATTGTTGGCAGTGCTTATTGTATGAAGAGTGTTTGTTTGGACCCTTATTTGGACGACCCTCATCAGCGACGACGCCGATTCGTACGGAACAATCTGCCGGAAAACAACATGGCAGGGTTGGAGCAACCGAGGGAGAGACCTGATGGTTGGTTTGAAACCGAGCTGGGAGAGTTTCATAATGATGGTGGAGATGATGAAGTTGAGATGATTCTTAAGGAGGTTAAGTGTAATGATTCCAAGAATAGCCTCGTTGTTCATGGGATAGAGATTAGGCCTAAAATCAACCCTCTGCATGTATGAACTCTTACAAACTTTTGGATTCCCCCACTCGGGAAAGTTGAAGTATGAATGTTAAATTCCAAATTTCTTTCACTCGTAATAAATTTCTAAACTTTCAAAATTTGTTCTATAAATTCATAAATTTTCAATTTTATGATCTATGGGTTAGAACTTTAAAATATGTCTTTAAGACCAAATTTGAAAATTCATGAATTGTTACATTTTTTTTAAGTTGAGAGACTTGATAAAAGTTTTAAGTTAATAAATTTATTAGACACAATTTTAAAAGTTAAGATATTGTTTATAACCAATTTTTTCTTTTATTATTATTATTATTTGATAACTCAATTTTTATATTTTTATTTTTATTTTCCAAAAACATTGTTGGAATTATAAGGAAATTCCAAAAGTAAAAAAAAAAAAAGTTTTAAATATTATGTTAGTCAAAATCTCACTTTTTCTTCTAGTGCTCATTTGTTTTTCCTCTGCGATATATCACTCCTCGAATATCTCTTTAACTTTTCTATGTTTCAAAGATATCTTCACTAGCAGAAATAAGGTTTGATTCAAATTACAGCAAGATTTTTAAACTTTATCATTAAGCCTGCTTTTCTTAAATACTATTTCAGTCCCAATAACACATACAACCTTATTTTTTAATCTGTTAACTTTCCTAAACAATTTCAAATTTTGTATGTCAAGCAAAAACGAAAGAACAAATACATTCCATTAATCATAGTTGCTAAATGCGCGATCCACTACAGCACTAACTACACCAAAAGATTACTAATGGAGCGACCAAAATTTCCTAACGGAATTATAACCATTGCTGTCTTTCATGAACGACAGGTTTTCAAGCTTTCTCTAGAATCGCTGTTAAATTCATCCAGTCTGCTAAGGAATTTGAACAGTAATTGACTGCAGGTATCTGGTTTTGTGCAGGGTCCACACATAATGTATACGACATTCCCCAATGGCCTCATGTAAATCCCATCTTCTCGAAGCTTCAATAGAAGAGATCTTGAATACAGAGATGCATACCTGTTTCAAAACCGATCAACTTCAGTAACCGACCCCAAGAATAGTGGCATTCATAAAAAATTATAATGTGAATCTATTCACCAACATAATTCCTGATGAAATATGAAATATGCAGGATAATCCAAAATCTTGTTTGGGGGGGCTATAAATTGGCATACTTTAGCCATCAAACAGAATCTCTCTTGTAATTTATCTTCCTACCCTTTGACGTATCTTTAGGCTTCAAAGATCTAATAACTAGTAAAAACGTATGTCGGTATTAGTTGGAAGAAAGGTGCATGGCAAGGGACAACTTTTGCAATTGAACAGGGGTTGATGATACCATCCAACGATTGGTTGATATACTCACCATGGAGAAAGAAACATTGTCTAGATTACCTTTTGGAGTTCAACATTTATTGGAATGGAAGATTGAATCATTGACCTTTGCGATGGTAGTACATGTCTTTATCTACTGAACTATTCTCAAATTGGCTTGTCTAGATTACCTAATTACTACTGTATTCATTGAAGAATGCCTAATGAAAAATTGTCTTTGCCTGATGATCTACAGAATCCTACGATCTTTAGGTCATAAGATCAATAAATACAATTGGCAAGCTTCATTTTGTTTGTCCGATCTTGCAATCTTTAAAGAAACAGCTATCTCAATAATCGCATAACTTAGTCACGTATCTTACGAAGATATAATATAAGTAAAACGCTTTTGAGAAACTTGAGGTAACAATGCCAGAAAAAAAAAGATGAAGTTGATGAGGAGGTATGAACATACCCGGCATCACAGCCGTCTGCTTGAAGTTCTAGAGCAAAGAGAGTTCCCAATGCAACAACTCTCTTCACTGCAGGGTGTAATGAGATCTCGTAAACCAAATTTTCATCCCATAACTGTAAGCATTAAAGAACAAATGAATCAAAAAGGTAGTCTTATCAAGACCCAAAGTATAACATAACTTTAAATAAATGTATTGAGTCATGCGCATAATGCTTATTTATACAAAATTATGTAATATAAAATCAACTACTCTCTTCAATGCAGGAGTATCATTTGCGTCTCCATTCTCTCCTGACGGTTGCTGTTATCCCAATCATTCTAGTTCTAAACTTTATAATCGTTTAAAAAAAAATCATGTCAGTTAATTGAAAACATTGCACTTGCCTCCCTGAGCGATCTTCCTTCTGAATTGATATTCTGGTTTGTCTGAGGATTTTTAAACCATTTAATGGACTTAGCAGCAGCCGTGCAGCCCAAAGCATGAGCTGAATATGAGTGTCCGTGCAAAAGGGCCTCAAGCTATTAAAAGAAAATGAAAAAGGATTTAACTATTCCATGGGCATCATAAATTCAAGCAAAGCTTATTTCAGCTCTGATTAGAGAGTTAAGGAAAATCTGCAGATAAATTTTGATCGAGAACTCCTACTAATAATTCGAAATTCATAAGAATGCCGCTTTGGAAAAGTTAAAATAATCAAAATAAACTGGCCTAAGATGATACTCGTATCATAGGACAGACGATAACAAAGAGATGTTGTTGCTAATGATCACACCCCTGGCAGTAATTACCTTAGAGTCCCCAATAAAGGATTCAAATATAGATTTTGTAGCTAATGTAGTAGATAACGGAACAATTCCACCAGTCATCAGCTTTCCAAAGCAGGCTATATCTGGTGCACAATGAAGTAGGTCTGCAGCAGTCTATAAGGAAAAGATAGTTTTGACTAACCACTTTAACGTTATTGGTTCCAGCTAGAAAATGAAAACTTATTAAGATGAATGGCTACGAACCTCACTACCCAAGCGCCAAAAACCAGTAAAAACCTCATCAAAAATGACAGGAATCTTTCGATTTTGGCATTCTTTCACAAGTACTCGTTGGAAGAGAGGATCCACCATATGCATTCCCCCAGCACCTTGTATCACTATATAACATTTCCCAGTACAAATGATGATATAATTAGTTAACGAAACAACAGCCATTGTTAGTTAGGCTACTTAAAAGTAGCTAAACAAAAACACTCCAGATGACAAAATCCCGGAGCACCAATGTTGTAATTCCAATGTACATACACGAGTTTTATATAAAACACAAACTTTCTCTCATCTAAGTTAGCCTTAAAATAATTGGAAATTAAATCATTATAAGCAACAAATTTCAAGGATCGACATTCTTGAAAAGGCCATCACCAGTTAACTACAACTGATAACAAAAATAGTTTATAGGAAACAAGTAACCGTCCATATCAATTCAACATAATTGATAAGAATAAACTAGTAACATGTATAATTGGAGATAATAGAACAAAAATGGGGTCAGCCAGACAGGCAAGTAAGGTTGGGAGTTTGACAAAAATGTATAAAATATATCTTCAAGGCCCCTCAACCCCAAGGACTTGGGTCGGAAATTAACATGTCCCCCCCACACAACATCTCTCCACAAAATGAACAAGTACAATAAGCAGAATCTCCAACATGGCTGATATTTATGACCGTGACATTCTCCATCTCATGCATTAGTAATCTGATGGAAAATCACTTATTCCATTTTGACTTTTTTTTAATGAAAATCCTAACTGAAAATGAATTCTCAAAATGATAAAAACGAAAAGATTTATGATGGTAGCATCTTGGTTACCTGGTTCTATAATTAACGCTCCGAGGAAAGATTTGGATTTTGTAGAATATGATAATAGTTGAGACAAATAGGTTGAATAAATTCCAGCCAAATCTGAATGGTCCCGTTTCTTATCAAATACCTCATCACGTGAACAGAAAACTACAGAAATAACATTAAGTCAATAATACAAAAACAAAATATACTTTAATCGGGAAGGACTATATTCACTTACAAGCACTCTCACGCATCATGGTCTCTGGCTGCAATCCAACCGGCAAGGAAATATACCATTTACCTCTGTGCATATAGACTGTAGGAGGATCCAAAAAAACACCTCTTCCAGAGTACCTGTCGTGATTTTGCAGAAGATGATATTAACATGTTCCCAGGACTATACTTCATTACTAACCTCTTTCATTAAACGAATGAAAGTGTAAGGCATGGGCTATACAAAAACAAAAAATGACTGAAGTACATGAACTACAGAAAGAGGCTTTCACGCAATAAGAATCACTAACTCAACTCAAGTAATGTACACAGAATACTTTGTTTTCATTGTGCTAAGAGAACTACATGTCTAGCTGCTACAGCAACAATGTGGGAAAATCTCACATCTAAGATTTTTGACCTGATTTAGCTAGTATTGGAGCACCTATGAAAGCCAGATCAAAATTTTGCTATTAAGAATTTTGGATCTTGGATCATATCAAGTGTAATAAAACATACCGCAGATAATCAACCAACGAATGTAGCAGTAGCTCAAAACACCACAAACCACGTGCATTAAAAATATATAGTACCATTCAGAGCAGCTATCTAACTTTCACAGATCATACATTAGAACTAATATGTCCATTAATTTAATACGGAATTTTTCTACAAATTTTAATAAACTTTTAACATTTCAGTTCCATGGTGTCCATTATGGATGTTGGGATTATGCTTCGCAGTCAATCGCTCTATGCATGTTAGATTGCATAATATTTAGGCAACAGAACCCAACTAAAATACGTTCAAATTCATCCACAATGGATATAAGGATACTCTAAAAGAAGATTCAACAACGGTAACCAGTCACCTCATAAACCCTGATCTTAGAGTGGATGTTCAGAAGAAAATACTGGCTTCTTCATTACGAATTTGTTTCTTTCATTATAATAAATGAAATTTGAGTTTCTTTTCCAAAAAATAAAATAAAACAAATATTTTGAAATCTTTGGGATGAACTAAACAACCATTATAGGTCTGTATACAAAATTTCATACCATGGTTGTTGCAGGAAGCCTGTATAACATGAGGGTGCCTGTGCTTCCATAGCTCCTAATGTATCACCGTGATATGATCCATTGAGAGCCAAGACCTGGAATAGTAAATCATGATAAAAAATTTATGCATGATTATAATTTTCAGTAACAGTAAATTAACATATAGAACAAACTAATAAATTTGGGTAGTAAGACCATGGGTAGTCAAGTAATACTTGATATCTTGCATTCTCTGCTTCAGAGTACAATGTCCTGACCATTTTGCATTCTCTGCTTAATTGAGGATATAGATTATGGAGAAATGATGAGACAGGAAAAGGGTGTATTGCAATAATAAACCACTAAGGACGCGTCTGTTAACTGATACATTATTATGAGAAGACTATTCCCCGTCAACTAGAGGAAAAGTAAGAAGATTGTAGGAGGACCTATAATTGAAAAAGAAAATGACGATGATAATCTCCCATCTGTACATAGTACAAAGGAAAACCTTCCTCTACAATCAAGGAACTCTTGCATAAAGGAAGGGTAACCTTCTATGCAAGAAAAAGCCTTTTGTTCTCTCTCTTAATAAGGCAAGGGTATCTTTCCTCCACGACTAATTAGTTCCCATCTAAGAGTAAAACAGAAGGGGAAAAGCATCCATATGAAAAGAGTAGTTCAATATTTTACACAATGGTCATCTTGGTAATAGAAAGTGAAGGTGGGTCTATCCAGATGTTTTAGGTATGCTAGTATGTTCGGAAATAAAAATGATGGCAGCATAACCATCCACTGTCTTGAGTGTACTTGGCATACATGTTCTGCTACCAACTTACCATAAGCTCAGTACGTTGTGCTTCTGCATTGCATTCTTGAGCATCATGGATTCCATGGTCAAAAGCGAACTTACGAAAGGCCATCTTTAGTGCAATTTCAATAGCTGTAGATCCATTATCTGAGAAATACACCCTAGAAGCCCAACCTGCAAACAATGGAACCCTGATGTAAAACAGTACAAGTAGGGGGGAGGGAATCACGGATCACATTTAAAAGTAGAGGTGCATAAACATGTTGAAACAATTAGAAAGTAAAATGAAGGAAAAGGTTAACCCATCACTCCTCTGGAATTATAGCTTAGCATAAGTTGCACCATACATCCAGATTACAATCACTTCTTGAGTTGATTCATCATTCAATCATTCACGTTTCCATTTTATTTTATCAGTGGAGTCTTATACACTTCTTAATGAAACCAGAATTCAAAAGGTTAATGGTTTAACATTTCACACAATAATTACTAAAGTGGTGTTCAGTACAATTGTACAACAAATGGATTAACTTCTTAGGTAGAAAATTTATAGACGTGTAACTTCTTTCGGGAATCAAAGCTTAATCAAATAAGTAAAAAACCAAACCTTTCAAAGCAACTCATTACGACTTTTAAGTACCGACAAGAACTACAAAATAAATCATTAAAGTGTGAACTCCATGAATCTTTAAATAATTACTAAAATAAATCTTTAAGTTCATCCTGGACGAGGTGTTTGTGAAGTATTTGAACTGGACAAATAACTAACCCTATGTGAACTCCATGGCTGATAATATGAAATTACAAAAAGGGGGATAGAACCCCGACCAATGGAGATTACAAAAAGCTCGTCCAATTGGTCAAAAGAGAATAGAGATCATAATTACAAAATGGTGAAGTTAACTTGCACCAAGAGAGCTCTAAAGGAGAGAGTATCATAAAAACTTTCAATTGAGGGTACTTGATAGATAAATTAATCAAATTTTACACTGCAGAGTCGTGTGGTAATTGGGAGTTTGAAAAATCTAACGTATAAGAGATCAATATGGAACATGCCTAAATATGCATGCATTCTTTTATAAACACGACAAGACTATATGGAAAAAAAGGTTAAAACAAAAAGGTAGCAACCTTTTCCAACACCTTCAAGCAAAAGCTCTGCACATTCCAAAGCTGGTTCATACACATTCTCTGGAAACATTACATGCCCAAATCTTGCAGTAGCATAACCCACGTCACTTGCTAGCTCAGTCTGAAAACACCTAAACAAAAGGTGCGTTAAAGCAAAATTACGGGTATGCTCATGCAATGAAGCAGAAGAATTCCATGGATATATATAGATTTCAAAGGGACACAAGAGAAGCACATTATTCTACCATTTCAAGATCATGAGCAAAGAATGAAAAAGAGCAACTATTTTATCAAAAGCACCTTAAGGAAATTATGGATCTTTAGTAAACACCAATCATGAAAAGTAAATGAATATTTAACCGCCATGAGTTGGCTTGTGGTCATTGGGGTCAGTGAAAAAGTAAAAGGACCTAGAAAGAATGAATTTAAACCCCATGGTAACTACCTACCAAGGATATTAAAATGCCAAATTTCGCAGAGTTAGGCTAATTGTCACAACATAATTCTGTATTTGTCTCCAAACTCTTCCTAATTCGCTCTATTTAGAACCACTATTCCTCTGACAGACAAACCAAGTAATGATTAATTTATACCCCTAAAAATTTCCAAGGTGGCGAAAGAAAATCATTTAAATATTTGTAGTCGGCAAAAAAAGAGAAGGGAAGGTAAATGGAAACAAGGATTATGATATTTGTTTAATGGAAAGAGATACCCTCTTTAAAGGTCATCAATTCTTGTGTCCGATATGTTTCCTGTTTTTCCATGATAGTTCTTGCTATTAAAGAGAAACCTATTGAATAGTTTCTCTCCTTTTTAATTTTACATATGAGAGACTAGCCAAAACTTAAAAGCTAAACAAACCTAAATACCCTAACGGCAACAACTTGAATGCAAAGAGAAATGAAAAGAAAAAAGGATCAAGATATGACCTGTAAGGCAGCATCAGGACCTTGTGTCCACCAACTGGCACATGCATCAAATTGTTGAGTCATAAATTCATTATCCTGATCCTGTATTTAACACGAAATGCAAACATAATATATTACTATAATTTTTTATGCTACGTGGACATGCACGTGGAATAAAGGTCATATTAGTTTCTGGGGCAGCATATCAAAACAATTAAAATACATGAAGCCAAAAGCTCGAAATAATACATCATTTCAACATGGATCCATGAAACAAATTCAACTCCTAACTGATCCTAGAATTTATCTATAAAAAAGACTGGGCATCGTGGAAAAGATCTTCAAAATATAATATAAATAAATAGAATTTTTTGCACGTATATAACCTTTATTGGATAAATTTTATTTCACTAATGTTACAATTTTAAAAAAATATGCATATATCCACAGATGCATGGAGGAGAATCTAATTACATGAACGTAAAACCAAATAAGAAAAACTCTATGCAAAAGTATAAATTGAAAATATATATATTATTCAGTAACAGAAATGCTGAGTTGCACCTTGAAAACGGTGAAGTTCTCACCACAGCGAGAATCAATTACTGTAACAGCTTCATCTGCCACAAGTTTATGCTGGGTGAATGGCCACCAAAAAATATTCATTGCTCTTTTTGGCATTTCTCGCAATCTGTTAATTCTTTTTGAATAAGCAGATAGCATTATTTCCTTCAGAGAATCAAATACGTTCTGAGAATTATCAAACCAATCCATCAGATCATCTGTTACATCAGCTGGAATGGGAGGTAGCACAAGAACCGGCACCCTAAAAGGAAAAAAGTAAATGAACATGCCTCAAAGCCGAAATAGAAATTGAAGTGAAAAATTATAATTGTAGAGGAGGAAAAGATAGTTTATCAAGGAGAAAGAAATTAAAACGATGTCATACTACCCAGCCACTGCATCGTAGGCAGTTGGTGACAGCTTGGCTGCATGCATGCAATACAGAGTGACCCTACCAACGGGAACTCAAAAATGGGTGGTGAAGGACATAAGGGTAAGATTTCTAAGTCAAAGAATTTTGGTTTTGTTCATGTTGCACATGCATGTCAAGAAATAAAGTGGATTATAATATCCAATCTCTTGAAGGAACCTACTTTCAAAGAGAATCTAAAACTGTTTATTCGAATTCTTGTAGGGCCCTTCCATAGAATACTTGGCTCGGGAGGAATGGTGGTCTTTGAAGATGAGATAATTTTGAGTATGCTGACTTTATATATGTCATGGGCTCCCTCTTAGAGTTCTCTCGATAGATATTTCCCTAATAATTCTTCTTTTCTCATCAATACCATTTGGAGGGCCTTATACCAAACCTGGTGGGGCTTCGGTTGGGTGAGGTCCTAACCCTTCCTCTTCTGCAACAGTTTTTGTTTAACACAGTTTTATATCCTGTTAAAAATCCAACGTCATACAAAAACACGTTGTCTGACACTTCCGTGTGTAATTCCCTTCCCTGTTATGAAGTAACAATGGACCGTACGAAAGAAATATCCAGTCTCAAACAACTACCAGAAGAAGTAAAGAAATTACCTATTTCGGAGATAAGAACTTAGCGGCACTTCATTTCCAAGACCATTATCAGCAAAGATAATGGCAGCAACATCGTAACCCCGAAGTTTCAAAATCTCATACGCTGAAATTGTTCCAGAAATACCACCCAGCTTGCCGTCACCAACAAGAAGGCAGGGCAAACGAAAAGGCCTGATAGAATGAAATGAAAATCTGAAACTCAGCATTCAAGTAAATTTACAAGCTATATACAACCCATGATTCAGTACTATCATTCGCTGATAGAAAATGATAAAAATACCAACGGCTCATTCTTAATCACAATTGGTTACTCAAAAAAAGTTCATCTACGGATTTCAGATGAGCAAAAAGAATAAAACAGGAATCCAATTAACATTTTTAATTCTAGCAAGTAAATATAATTGAAACGTTCAACCGCCAAAAGGGGTTATAGGGTATCATAAAGCAAACTCGAAGAGAATTTTCCGAATGGTAAAAAATCTAGAAGCAAAGAAAATGATCGGGCACAATACTGACCTCAGTAATGATATTCTTTTGTATGATAAGAGGAAAACAGAATATTCATTACAAACAACAGGGTATACACGCAATGCGAGCAGCAGAGAGGTCCAGCTTTTGTAAACGACGTCAAGAGAAATTGTTAATTACAAAAGACTCCAACTCGGCATTGCCACATCTGGAGTAGAATCCAAGCGAGACGATTTCAGCTTGGTTATATATTCAGTGATTATCAATAGCACTGAATTCTAACCAAGTTAGAACTGAAATTTTCATTCGGACTGCCAAATATTTGTCATGGCATTTTCCATGTTTGCTACCAGTAGGAATTCTTCCCATGATACGACCTTAATTTTTAAATTAGAGAGAAAGAAGAAAGAGGGCAGTACAGTGCTAAATAGAATAATCACGTGGCGCGATGATAGAATCTTATAGGGACCTGTATAAGTCACATTGAAGGGATCCAGTAGGTCCTGGACTGGCAACCCCACCAGCAGTCTCAACGAGACACATGGCTCTGGTTTTTGCACCCTCACTCTGGCTTTCGCCACTCGGTCCCAATCCAGTACTCAGGCAACTATGCAGCGAGTGTAGCAGTACAGCGTCGTCTACCGGCCCGCTTTCCCTTTCAGCAGCCAAGTGGGGCGACACTGCTTCTCTCCACGCGTACATGGTCTTGCAGATTAACCTCGAACCTGAACCCAACCCCTCTCCCGCCAATCGTCGTTCCTCATACCGACCCAGGTCACACATTGCCACGTCGCTACCATCGGCAATTCCGCAGCTGGAGCGTGAGTTAACAACGGGGAGAGAGGCCTTGAGAACGTGGTCTGAGGCCAGAAGAGAGAGGTGAGGTTTGCGGCGTTGGTATATGGAAGAGGACTTGTGGAAGACAAAGCGGGAATCGGAGTCGGAAGGGAAGCCGGTTTGGATGGGCTTGAGATATAGGAATCGGGAGGGAGAATCAGAGAGGAGGAAGGAGGAGGCGAGGCCGGAGGAAACTAAAGTTTTACCGACGGAGGTATTGGAGCCCCATACAATGTAAGTGGGATGGGAGAGTGGGAGGTCCAGAGGAGGCGGAGGGGCGGCGGGGTGGGTGGAGAAAGATTTGAGGAAAAGGAATTGGCGGCAGTGTTGGTAGTTACGGCGGAGGCGGAGCATGATGATTGGTCGGCGTGGGGAGATGGGTAAGAAGTGTATCTTGGATAATTTGGGTGCTTCAGTGTCGCAGTTGGAGAAGCTGTGTTTTAATGTGGAGAGTAGAAGGTAAAGGGATGGGACCATGGACTCCAAAGTAGGTTAGCCATAACTAAGGCAGATGAAGCTGAGTATGCAGTAGCAGCTGCCCCACAGCTTTGATTTCTCCGTCGTTGGTGGCCAACTTTCCGTCCTCATCCTATTCCTGGTGTGAAAGAAGGGCCGTTGGTATGTGAAAAATGGAAATAGATGCGTCAATTTCGAAAATAGTGAGAAAAAAATGGAAATAGATGTAAATTTAGGGGTAAATTACTAATTTAATCTCCAACTCGCTGGATGCGTAAATTTTAAAAAATATCAAATAGATTTAAAATTTTACAAAATATGTAGTAACCCTCTAAACTTTCAATTTTGTATTCAAGTCTTTAAATTTTTAATTTTAATTTACTTTAAAAAAAAAATTTAATTTTACTTAACTTAATAGATATTTTTTAAAATTCACAAACTTATTAAACACAATTGAAAATTCAGAGTCTTATAAAACATATCATTAAATTTTATACCTAATAGATTTATATTAATTTTTAAATTTTTAAATGTTAAGGACCTAATAAATAAAAATTTAAGAATTTAATTATTTGATACTTTTAATGACCATAAATCGATTAGATACTAAAATTAAAAGTTCAAAAATCTATTTAAAATTTGGTAAAATTCGGACACTTACCTAACACAAACCTAAAAGGTAATTTAACATCAATTTATTTGTGTTCTTTTTTCCTCTTTTTTTTTTTTTGAAAAAAATGGGAAGGAAAATAAATGTGTTTGCTGTGTGGGCTCTCAAACAACAATTGGGCCAATACAATGTAATGGGCCTAGTACAATTATCTTTGAGAAATGGTAATCGGCAGCAAAAAACATAGGCTAGTTGCATGAATAGTAATTTTTTGAAAAAAATTGTAAATATAGCAATATTTTTTTGAAATTTGTAAATATAACAAAAAATATATATAAAATCTGATTTCTGTTTTTTAGTTTTTTAGTTTTCCAGTTTAACCCTCGTTAGTATATCAACATGTAT